>PVKA01023497.1:0-35547 GCA_004027165.1 Ctenomys sociabilis
TAAATTTCCTGATACTTGGGTTAAGGGAAAATATAAGTGTACACCGAGTTCTGCATTTCAATGATCCTTTCCTCCTGCAATCAACCATTTTCCCTCCACAGGGTGCAAGTTCTCCAGCTGACTCATATTCTACAGGGCAGGGTACCTGCTCATCTTGGAACTCCCCCAAGTTGAGCAGGAGCTATCAAGTCTCCTCCTTACTTCCCCCTTCATTGCATTTTTGTTTTCTGTTTCCTGTAAGAGATGTTAGATTTCCATGAAAATGAATCCCTTAAGGGAAATCAATTCCTTTACCTACTTTCCTGTTTCCAGTGACAACTTTATGAAGACATGGAGCAAGCTCTTATTTGTGTAAAAAGTAAAAAAGCTTAAGCATCTCCTAAGTCTTAGTCACATGTCCTTGACATAGGGTTCATTTATTCCCACTTGTGATGTGTGACTGAGTGTGCTACATTTTGCACAGTTCTGGGGTTCCACTGTACAGAGCATTACAGCGCCACCTCCCTAAGTGTTCTCTTGGCTCATAGTGGCTGGTCATGAGGACTTGCTTAAAGGACAGAGGACACAGACTCGTGAATGCATCGCCAGGAAAGACGTAAAGCAAGTGTTTTCTAATAGCTGTGAATAATATGGGAGATATTTAAAATGAAAAAGATTTATAGTACATGGAATAAACAAGGATGCTGACAGCTGGAGACCACAGCCTGGAGGCCTTGCTGTCCACACTGGGCCCAGGCATCTGGACGTCTTATCAGGAAGCTAGCAATATGTCCCTTATTTGAGACATGCCAGAGTCTTGAGGTGCAGAAGTTGGTAAGCTATGTCTTTAAGAACAGCTAGTTGATTTTTTTCTCACCCCTGAATTTAGATTAAGAACATGCATCCCATTCTTTGACCTCAGAAGCACCCTGAGGCTGAGACTTAGAGATTGCTAGAAATGGAAGATTTCAGGACTAGAAAGCCTTCCATCTCTCTACCTGCTCCATTCACTCAACATTCTATTTAGAATCTCCTAATACCTTTTGTAAAACATATTTTTTTCTTCTACTGATGCTCGTCTCATTATAAAGAAAGATTCTAAGCTGCCTTCAAAAGTTAGGAAAAGTGGACCTAACTGAAGCCTTGTTAAATCCTATAATGTCCCTCACGTTTGCATTTTTCATAAGGCAAGGTTGTTTTGCTTGTTTTCTCATAGATTTCATAGCTAGAAGTAAAAAGTTGTCCCACTTGTAAGTACTTAAATAAAATGGAAATTTTATATAAAATAGTGAAATGTGTTTCCCATGAGAAAAAACAAAAAGCTAAGAGATTGCTGAGCAGGTACTTAAGATGACCAGGCTCACAGGGTTAGTGGGAGGAGAGCAGGTGCTCAAGGTCAGTGTGCCTGTTCTCCAGAGCCCAAGGGGAAGTGAGGGGAAGCACCCGACGTAGCTGAGGTAAACCCAGTTTCGATTCTCAGGTGACCATTAAATCCTACGTGCTTGGGAGAAGACAAAGCTAGAGCTCTGATGTTCCTCTCTACTCATGGAACCAGGGATTTTAGCTTTTTTGAGCATCACTTGAAGGTTTTTAAAACAAAGTTTAGATTCCTTGCCTTTAAAAATAGACAGATGCTAGGCAGAGGGGCCGGGGAGGAGGTGTGAGTCTCAGGCTTCATTGAATGAGATCACTCTTCAGCCTTCCTGCAGTCCGACCGAACTGCAGATGTCACAAGGTGAGAATGAATCCTCAACTTGTCCCAGTTTCCAGGTTACAATCCCTCTGCTTTTTCCCCATTGCCCTCAGGGAATCTGTGGGGTCTATGAAACTGCTTGACAGACAATTGTTCTTACAGGCGGCAGACACACATGTAACCCCACTGAAGCTTTCATACCAAAGAGTCCAAAGTTCTCATGCATAACAGGCCTAAGTATAAACACATGTTTTTGCCATTCATTGTTCTCTCCCATGTGTGATTATACAGTATTCTGGGAGGCAACATGATCGATAGCAGGTGGCCTCTTTAATTGGCTTGCCTGGGAGTAGCTAAAGTCAGGTTCAAAAGGTACTGACCTTATGGATTTGGTTAGTAAGAGTTTGCAAATGGGGTTGTAAAAGCTAAACAGAGAAGTAGACTGCTTCTCAGACCCACAGGGACACAGCGGAAGCCATGCGATTGTTCTAGGGAAAGTGCTAAAACCAGAGGACAGGAGAGGCTGAGATGTGGAACAGCAATACTTAGCTGCAGAACTTCCCATATTTATCCCCACAACAGTCTATGTGTGGTCTCAGGGGCTCATGCTGGACCTTTATAGTCCTTCATTCATCTTCCTTCCTGGAGCAGAGAGGGCAGGGCTGACAGTGACAGAGCACACGGAGGCTCCCCGAACATCTACAGAGGCCCCCAGCCAGCACATTCCCGCTCTCAGATGCCAGTTGCTCCTCCTTTGATCAGAAGCTAAATCATAAAAAGATAATGTCAGATCAGTGCCTCCACAGCATGGGTGATGAGGTGATGGCTGATACATTTTATCAAAATCAAACCGTATAATTCAAACCCAAATTGTCCACTTAGGTAACCTATCCAACTGAGATCATCCAATTGAAATTAGCTGGATGATGAACAATCTAGTGTGTACTCTTGAATTGCTGTATTTGTTGTGAATGCTTTTTTACTTTTACTGATTGATGGATTGACTTTTTTTCTGTATTTTAGGGAAGGATCTACAGGGTGTTCAGGGTCTCACTACTAAATGGGACTCGTAGTGATTCTCCTGTTTACAGCCTCCCAAGAGCTGGGATTACAGGTGCACGCCACCACCCCAGTATCAATGGTTGTCTCAGTGAGCCCCAGGGGTGGGGCCAGCAGGGCAGGGCTGGGGATAGAACCCCTAGCTCCTGTGCATGCTTGCAGGTGCTTTAATATGCTGAGCTATTTGGCTGGCCCTTGAATGCTTTTTTAAAGATAGGATTCCTGAAGGTGATTAACCTAACTAGTATTTATTGAGTGGTTGATATGTATAAAGTGCTGCAAACAAAGCAGTACAACAGACCCAGACCTCTCTTTCAATAGTTTATGGTCTAGAAGGAGAAACACATTTCTTAACAGGTCATCATCCAAAGTCTTCCCAAGAGTGGGATGGGCCAAGGTAGAGGAAACACCAAAATGTAGTGTTAGTTATGGCGTGCGATGGTGGGAGTGTCTGCTAGGGAAGCTGTTGTGGAGGAATCCCTGGGCTGATGCAGGAAAAGTCAGTGAGGTGTTATTTAGATAGAGAGAGGAAAAGGAATGTAGCTTTGGGAGTCTGTTTCAATCTCGGGGGGCGGGGGATGGAGCAGGATAACTTCCAGAATTCTCTAAGTGTTCAGGTGCATGAGGAAGAATCAGTAGAAGACATAATCATGTGGGGTCTGTGTGTCTGGCAGCTCGTTCCTTTGTGCTTAGTTGAACCCCATTTGAATCAGAATACAGTATTCCGTTTGAAGATTACTGTATATCATTTCTCTGCTGTTTTTCAAGCCCTAACTACTTACACTAATGCAAGATAGGGTAGTAATCTTTTGAGGAAGTGGATATCAGTTAACCACTTTTCCCAGAAAAGAAAATATGGATGTGGTAGAGATACCAGAAATAAAAATGGAATTATAGCTTTGTGATACTGTGTGTCTATGCTGTGCTGAGACAGGTGGGCTGGGGTTCTCAGGATGGAATATCAGAAAGTTCCAGACTTTCGACAGATGACCATTGTCAAAAATTTAGCCCAACCCCTGTTTTATTAAGTCAAATGTTCAGCTTCTATTCTGGTATTAATTTCTAGAGAGGAGTATGAAGAGTAACCCGTAAGCTTTCCAGATGGTTGCATCTGTAACTGGTGTGAGCTTTATGTGGGTGAACCTCATCGTTGCAGGTTCTTTTTGTGTTTGTTACTAATTTAGGAATAACAATCACTGTTGGCAGATTGCCCAGATTCCTTCTAAATTTTAATAACAACAACAATAAAAACACTTGACATTAGTGGAACACAGATTATAATATACATCTCTAGGGCAGGGTCCTGAACTTTTGATTTCCACTGTTCATGTGGTATTTATATACGATCAAAATACAAGTCTTGGATTTAGCTTCTCTTAAGCATCTAAAACATTGTAAAATATTTAAACATGAACAGGACTTGAGGCCAAAGTCACTGATTCAATTTTTTCCTCACCTAAAGGCTCTGTGCCCCCCAGTTATGGCAAAATGTTGGTGCCCTCTATTATATCTTTGAGAAGTATCAGCTTCTATTATGTGACCATTTGTAAAACCTTGTGTTTGGCCAAGAGGACTGGAAAGCAAAAGAATATTTGAAATTTCTGATATATGAAGCTGTTCTCACAAACTGTGAGTTTTTCACAGTTGCTTATTAGGCCTACTTACAAATCTTGCAACCATCAAAAAGTAGAGAAAAAACCCTGAGGGGACTTCACTGACCACATAGGAAATATAAAGTACATGTGTTGGTATATAAGTCTTGCTCTATCTAGGTCTTAACCATCCAGCAGAAAAGTATAAAAATGAAGTATACATCGCAGGGCCATAATATTAAGCTGAGCTGTAAATGGCTATGGTCGGCAATTTCTTTGAATAACTCACTATTGTGGTAGAGTGCTGGACTGTGTTGGATTGTGGTGTCGAGTTCCAGCACCTAAGTTAGTTGAATGACAATGGAGTGCCCACCTTTGACAGGTATAGACAAAGGAAGGGGTATAGAAAGAAAAAATCATGATGTGTGTGTATAGACAGTACAGTTGGGATAGATAATGCTGTGCTTCTACATAATTCTATGAGAGGCAAGATTTGCACTAATGGTGGTTGGACAGGATATTATGTCGGCTTCTAGTACTAGGTCATCCACTAGGAAAATAATTATTGAATTTTTGATATAATTCAGGTGTAAAAAATAAGTAAACAGCTACACTCTTAATTCACTGATAAGAGATATCTGCTAATATAATATCTGTAAATATAATATCATGTATGCACCTTGTACAATACCAAAACATTATGAAAACAGTTTGCAATGTATTAATCTATCGAATCTGTATTGTTAAGGTGTCTTGAAACTGTCTGATCGACATTTGTAGTTCAATAAAAAAAAAAAAAAGTAGAGAAAAATGCATTGGGTTCCATCATTACTGTACATACCCCATTATTAAGCACATGAGAGAGATTATTTTAATCTTCACAATAAACCCTCAGATTGGGCTCCATATTTCCAGTTTTAATAAAACACATTCAAAGAGATTAAGTAAATTGCCGACATCTACACAGTTATTGTCATTTGCACGTGTGATGGCCAAGCCCACACTGTTCCTGCAGTGCCATCTCAACAGTTTCCCCACTCCGAGGTGACTTGTTTCAAATCATCCAGAGCATTTGATGTGCTGGGAACTTGTTGGAACCTCTGAACATCAGGGTGAAGGCCACAGAACTAAAGCAGAGGTAAATGCGAAATTGCTCCATTAAAATGACAACTATTCCAGATGTCTCTAATTAGTATGATAACCTATGCAAAAAAGAGAATTGTAAAATTAGCGGGCTCAGCCTTGCTGTGCTGTTAGCCACATTATACCTCATCACATGATTTTCTCCCCACCATGGAAAGGCCTTGGAAATGCTTGGTCACAGTCTGTTTTATCACATAGCACAGTTTATCCTTGCCACATGGCTGGGGACATGGTGGCTTTCACCGTGGGCTATTTTTTATTGCTGTAAATTGGTAAATTAAAATAATTTCACCTAGGGCGATTATACACCAAAAATGCAATGGTGACCTTGAGAGAAATTCTGCATTTTTTTCTTTCTCATTTTCTTCTTGATAATGTTCATTTTTTTTTTTTTTTTTTTTTTTCTCAGACTCACTATCTGATGTAAAGACCTAAAAGAAACTAAGAGGCCAAAACTGTGTGTACTGAACCCTTCCTCTAAATGGCAGGCCACTGGAACACAGGAGAGTTCTATTTAAGAGAATATTAAATTCAAAAGACACAGAACAGAACTAAGCTGTTACAATTCTTCTAGCAGTTTGGAAAAGCCATGGAGAAGATGAGCACAAAGTGTATCAACAAAGGAGACAGTGCATTCAGTGGTATCCACGGAAGAAGAGAGGAAAAACCATGGGCAGAGACAGTGATGGGACACGACGCTGGGTGCGGCAGTGACAGTGTGGCCGATATGAACCCTGCCTGTCCTTTTCATCTCACCTTCATGCTGTGTCTGCTCACCTTGAAGCCTTTTTTGGCAATTCCCTGTCTTCTAAAATGATTTCAAAGTTGAGCCACCAGACACATGGAGCTGGAGGCAGAAGTTCTGATTAATGAATATGAGTCTTGCGAATACAGGAAGACAGACTAATTTCTATAAAAGTACGCTGTTGACCCGAACTGACCTGCATTGTTTGCCGTCACTTCACATGTTGATGGATTCTACTTTGAATTGAGTTTGATTTGTCACAATTCAAATCTGCATAGCACCTGACACATAGGTGCCTCTGAAATGAGAAAAAGAAAAAGCAAATTAATTGATGCATGTCTGCCTGCTATTAAGAGGTACAGAAGAGATGACAAAAGATCTTGTTTTAAAATAAACAACAAGGAACAAAACGATTCACAGAAGCTCTGAGCATTCATTCCTTCACTCACCCATTCATTGATTCATTATACGCATGTTACACAGCCTGTATCTGAGCACTGTGCTAGATTTTGCATATAGAGGGTAAAGTGAGACATAGTGGAACTTGTCTATATATCTAGTATATTATATACATACTATATATACACAAACAATATATATGTATATATATATATACATATATATATGTATATACTGAGAGAGAGATAGTAATTATCATTTTATAAATTGACAACAACTGAATTGGTTTTTCAGCTCTTAATTGAACAATATTGAGCAATGTTGTTATTAGGGAAAGTCTGTTCGAGACTCAACAGGAAGAAAGAGGCATACCAGGGTCCTGATGTGGAGAGTTTCACAGGGTGGAGAGTTGGGCAAATACTCCAAGGTCTGAAGGACCTTGTTGTGTTCTAGAACAGAAAGAAGAGCTATGACTAAGTGAGCTGAGCTAGAAGACAGAGAGTCACACACCCATTCATGCAGGGTTGTGTAGAGAAGCCTTAATTAACAATAAACTGTGTTACCCAAACTCATTTGTAAGCTGACGGCACGGAGCTAGGAAGACATTTACTGAGCTAAAGGATGTTATATACAGTTTTCAGCTGCCCAATTTGAAGCAATCAATTGAACCTGTAATATCTCAGTATAGTAACCTAAGCACCAAAGCTGATAGCTTCAGAAAGAGATACACTTGATTATAAATTATATAGTTATGAAAACCCTGCCCTTACCCTTTCAATGGCTTGAGCCTAGACACCCTCACTGATGGTTCCAGGCCCAGCTTGGGCTGTTTGATGCACTTTATTTTATTTTATTTATTTTTTAAAATTTATTTATTTGTATTTTAACTTGAGGAGTGAAAAATAGAAGCAACAAAGAGAAAAATGACATAAACAGGATAACATACAATGATATATGTTACAGATTTTCAAAACATGGATAGCTAATTATATATATATATATATACATATCTAATTATTTATATATATACATATATAATTATTTATATATATATATACATATCTATCTATCTATCTATCTGTCTATCTATCTATGTATCTATACATATATATAATACAAGTCATGCTAGACTTCTCGGACTTCTATTTCCTATTCAGAAGTAGCTAACTTTCCCATTAATGTTTAAAACACAGTTGAAATTTACTCCTCCAGGTATCTCCATCCGGATATAGCTTCTAGCTAAGTGGAAGCTGGTAATTTGCATATAAAGTCTTCTTTTAATTACTCCCTAAAACCTGCTTTTATAAACTACCTCTGACATAAACCACTATCACAAACTATAAGAAGAGATCTCTGCTCTTTTGGGGACTTTATGTAAGATGGTTTCACAGCAGTTAGATCTTGTCTTAATATGCTAGAAGATAATATATGCATTTGCCTGTGTCAGCCACCTCTCCTCTTGTACAGTGATTTTGAATGCTACTAAGTCTCTATACTTGTCTGGTTAAGGACTCTTGACCTACATAATTAAGCTGTTTTCCTCAATCCAGTCTTGTTCATTATTTTCAGCACATAGGCACCTTCTGCTTTAGAATAAGTAGTGCCTAATAAAGATAACCCCATAAAATTTGCATAGGGATGTATGTTTGACTGAGGACATATGTTGGCTCAGGTATACCTGGTTACTGCCCAAATGTTTAAACAATTACAATAAAAGAAGCTGCTGTTGTGCTGCATTGCCAAAGCTAATGTTTATAATGTTCATTTCTAATGGGACATAACATAACCTTGCAAATAGGGGAAGATCATTGTCAGCCTTTTCTCCCCTCTGCTGTATTATAAAGAAATAATCATCCTTTCCTTACTGACATAAAACTTGAATAGAATTACAAAATCATGGGAGTTTAAAACTCCAAGATGATTTAAAGATCTGGCTTTGAATCTAGATTAGTGTAGAAGTGAAATGTGGGACTAGTCACTTGTGAACCTTCTTTTCTTATCTCAAAGTTGAGATAATTATATATCTTGGAGATCTATTGGCTTGCCTAGTAAATAACTATATGTGAGAATATATATAAACATTAAGGTGTTCTATATATATATATATATATATATATTTTTTTTTTTGGAACCGGGGATTGAACTCAGGCCCTTGCGCTTGCCAGGGAAGTGCTTATTCCACTGAGCCATCTCCTCGGCCCGTGTTCTATAACTTTTAATTCACTAACTAAATAAACCTACTGTTATGGTTTGTGTCTAGTTGTCTCCCCAAAGCCTCCTGTAGTCATGGTGTGGGAACTTCTGGAATTTGAGATTAACTCCTGATCCACTGGGGTTATGGGTCTTGGTACTGCTGGGATTATGGGTGTGATTGCTACAGCCAACCTGGGGTGGAAGGCCTGAATGCAACTTAAGGGAGAAACACTTCTCTGTTGCCATTGCTCCTGCGGCTCCACAGCTTTGCTTGTGCTCTCTATGAACTGCTGCCCTCTGCCATGTGCCACTCTGCCTCAGAGCCAGCTGAGTATGGACTGAAACCTTCAGTGACATGAGCTAAACAAACCTTTCTTTCCTTCATTTTGGGTGTCATGGATTTTGTCCCAGCAATGAGAGAAGAGTAACTGAGATGCTTACTATATAAATCACTTTGCTATGGACTCAAGGATTAGTAAGAACAAACCTTAACTTTTAAGGAGTTCATCTTTTAGTGCAAGCATACAACGAACATGATGCAAATTGTATTGCAAGCCCTGTGAGAGAGGTTAGCAGAAACAACAGAGGGAAAAGAGAAGTGTCTGTTGTTGAAATGCTTAGAGAGGAATGGACATTTGAACTGGGATATTAAAGACTGGTAGAGTTTGGGTAGGCCTAGAAGGGAAGATAAACAATGCAGTATAAGAAAATGACTATAGCTCAAAGGTAGGCATATAGGAAGATATGGCATGATTGAGGATTGTAATTTTTCTAGAGGTGTTAGGTAAAAAACCTCAAGGGGAGATGGGCAGAAGACACTTATGTTTTAGAAAGATGTCTTCAGTGGCAGCGTGAAGTAGGAAATAATACAAAAATTTGCACATAGGCTGACCAGTTGGCTATTGCAGTAATTCCACTGAAAGAAGATAGTAATATCAAAATGTGTTATGCATGTGAATAACTTGGGCAACTTAGAAAACACATTTGCTTCTGAATTATGTTTCTCTGATTATAAACATACTCTGAAACTGAACGAAGCAGCCCAGATTCTCAAAGGCTATAGGAAACTGGGAAACACAAATGAAAGTATTGGAAGGGAGGTATAACCCTCTGTAGAAAATAATGAAACAAGATCAATAGCAGAGCAGAGAAAAACAGGGAATGAGTAATGGGAGACGAGGCTGGAGACATAGGTAGGGGCAGAGTATTTGTGACCTTGCACATCCAGATGGTGGGGTTAGGAAGGTCATGCCTTGCTTTGAAGCAGAGTTCAAACCTTCAGGTCAGAAAATGATGGCTAGCTTTTGGACCAAAGACCTCTAGCCTTTAGTAATAGCCACTAAATTGGCTAGGAAAAGTCTTCTGATTTCCTAATGTAACTCTTGACAGTCGCTCTACAGCGTATCACATGATTGTGCAAAACAGGTCATCTGTCTCTGTTGGAGATTATGTCCCAACTACCTCCTAGTCTCTTCTGCATCGTCCTCACCTGAAGTCTTTGTCTTCTATGTAATAAAAGAGAGCTAGAGCCGACTCCAGACCGCTGCCTGCCTTCCACCTTTGCGCTTTGCTGTTGTTATTTTCAAAGTACGTGAGGGCAGGACAGAGTGTCACTCTCTTTGGCACACATACTGGAAATGGAAAATAAGATGCATTGTGACATTTTCACTAAGGGACCTTTCCCTGGCTTTGGGAAAAGCCAGTTGAACAGGCATTCATTGTCACACAGTTAGAAGAAAACCACAAATGTCACCTTGGAGCCTGTTTGCTGTTATATTTTCAGCATACATTTGATTATTCTTTCTTTTCATTTTTTTAAGGATAAAGGGTGAAAGCCACTCTGGCTCAGCCCTTTTTCTCATAAAAGTCCCCCATCTGTTCTCATAAAAGCCATCCACTTGCCAGTTCTTTTTCCTATTTCTAACTGGTATATGTGCAAATTCTCCTCTAACTGAATGGTGTAGACTTGTTTTAGCTTATTCCTTCTGAGAACTTGACCAAAGTTGCCTAAGAAAATAAAGAAACATTTTAGACATCTGAAGTCTTCTCCTATAAATACTAATAAAAACATTCCCTTTTCTTAATTTTCAGTTGCCTTTTACCTTTAAAGGAGGCAAGACCATGTAAACCTTGGAAGCATGCCTATATATTTCTGCTCTGGAATGCTCACTTCTAAGCTGCATGCCTTAGGCAAACTTCTATTAAGCTTCATTTCCTCATTTGCCAAATGATGTGGGACTTTCCATAGGGAATCATACTGAGATAAGATATGTAAAGTATCTAACACATTGCCAGAAAATATTGTCCAGCAGCCTTCTAACCTAGCCCAGGGAGTTCATCACATGCAGGGAGGGGGATTTCTGACGAGGGATACGGAAGGAGTAAAGAAGGCAGAGGGAAGCTTTGCTCTTAGACACCAGTGGATCCTGAAGGACACTCAGAGATGGGATCAGAGTTAGAAGAACATAGTTCACCAGTTCTGGTCCAGGATGCCATGTTTATAGTAAGGGAGCCAGGCCAATAGAGTCCTACTTCCCAGATGGGCCTCTTTCTGATCTTATGGATTATCTATTTGTGTTAAAATGGTAGAACAGTGAGAGGTGCATGGCTGTGTCACTAACCAACTCTGCACTGTGAGCAATGTATCTAGCCATGGTTGTCTGGCTGCCTCATCTGTAAGATGCCCACACATCTGCCTAACAGGGTTCTTGGGAGGATGAAAGCAGGCAATATCAGCCAGCATTTTCCAGCTGAAAAACTGATCACGTGTTTCCAGGCACCATTCTAAGCATTTTACAAACATTAACTCTTTTAACTTAACAAAGCTGGTGCTGCTAGTGTCTTAATTCTACAGATGAGGCCAGGAAATTGAAAGAAACTCAAAGGTTTCCAGCTAGCAGGTGAAAGAAGGGAAACCAAATGGGCTTCTGAGCTTGCTTTTCAGTGTCTGTGGTTCTGTCCGGACCAACGGCTGGCGCAGTGTGAGGGGCAGCAGCAGCTGTGGCATCACCTGTGAAGTTGTGAGCAATGCAAATTTTCTGGCTCACCCCAGGCTCTTCAGTTTATTTCAGAATCAGAAACTTGGGGAGTAGGACCCAGCGGTCTACACTTTAACAAGCCCTTCAGGGCATTCTGATAGGGGCTCAAATTTGAGATCCACTGCTCTGGACCGCAGACTGGCAAACCTCAGATGCTGCTTAATTTTGTAAATAAGGTTTTATAGTAATAGAGATTTGCTTATTCATTTAGACAGTAGTCTAAGATTGCTCTTTTGCTACAGAGCCGGAGTTGATTAGTTGGGCCAAAGACTGTGTATCTGGTGAAGGTTAGAATATTTCTTTCCAACCTTTAAGAAGACATTCGCAGTCCTCAGTGTCCAAAGTCCAGGGAGAGCCCTAGCACAGTTCCAGGAAGCACTAAGTACTCAATTGATAGTTATAATTATCAGGTGCTTGGTAAGAAAAACTTGGTGGTTCAGGGGCCAAAGTAATCACATCCAAGGGAAATGATGGCAAGACAAGTGCAGGACTGGGCCATAACCAATGATATTATTCTGAATTATGGCGCAATTGTAGCTGAACAGTTTGGTTGTGCTACTAGTTATTATTTGCTAAAAGGAGGGCTTTGGGCTGTTATCTTGCCGTATCTTCTTCTGCTGGTACTGCAGCCCTGTGGTAGCTCCCTCTAAGGTATGGGTTTTGGAATCTGGAGCACTTGGAATCTCTCGACCCTTGGATTCTGTATGACTTTCATTTCTCATCAAGTATCACCCTTGACTTCCAGAACTCACTGGGGAAAGATTGATAAATGGATTCCTTGCTGCTGTTACACATCCTCTTAAGTGCAGCCTGCACTGGGTCTAAAGGCAGGATACCTTTCTATGAATCAAACTAGAATATGTTTGATAACTGTTTGCTGTGCTGTACTATTATGTCCTAAAGAATAACATACATTTATAGGTCTTCCAGTTGATTACTGTCTTGCATCTTGAATTTGTGAGGGCATTATCCAGATGAAGGAGTTGAGGCTCAGAAAGAGCATGTGTTTTCTGAGGTCAGCAGAGCTAATGTGCTGTGGTGCCAGTGTGTGGGCTTGTCTCTCTGAGCCCAGACTGCAGGCCTAAGTATTTTGACTTCCTGGCTTTGATTTAAGTTCCCACCTCAGGAGCAAATACTAAATTGACCCAGTTAGAACACTTGTGTCTTTTTTTCCCAGCGCCACCTTTCTTGTAGAGAAAAGCCTTGCCACCTCCTGAGGAGTCAGTTACTGGGGTTGAGGGATCAGGGTGTTTTCCTCATAGGAAGCAATAAAAATCAGAGTCCTGACAGCAAGCAGATGGTGTACTTGAACAGGATACTTAGAAAGTTTTTCTAGGGGATCTGGGGCAGGCATAGTTTGTAAGGCCCAGTTCAAAATGAGGTTGTGGCATCCACATTCAAAATTATTGAGAATTATGAAGGTATTGAGCCACCTATGGGTCCGTCAAAGCTCAGGGTCCCATATAACTACAGAGGTCACATTCTTGTGAAGCTGGTCCTAAGAAGGCAGTATGCTTGGGATCTAAAGAAGTTAGTCAGGGGTTGTATAATACTCCAGGCATAGGCGCAGTGGAAGCCACTGTGATATCTGGATGGGAGGTGCAAAAAGAAAGAAAGATAAGTAATGGCCTCTCAAAAGGAGGCGATCTCCAGGGACTGTAGCAGAGAGGAATGTGGGATTCAGACTCTAACCTCACTTTCATGGTGAGAGCCTGCTGAAGATTCCAGGGTCCGCAAAGGGGAGTGGGTGGAGAGTGGGTTTGGTGTGATCTCCCATGACATCTCTTACAAACTGCCATTCCCTGAGGTCAGAAGTAGGGATACTCCTAGTGTAACAGTGAACATACTTTTTCATCTTAAATTTGATGTGAAATGGTCAACATCTTCAAGGAGTTTTTCTGCCTGTCTGGGATTCAACATCCTCTACCCACCCACTCCATCCTGCATTTCCAGGTTTTCCTTTGCTGCTCTCCCATGACATCTCTTACAAACTGCCATTCCCTGAGGTCAGAAGTAGGGATACTCCTAATGTAACAGTGAACACACTTTTTCATCTTAAAAAAGATATTTATATGCATGCCACAGAGAACTGAATTTCTCTGGATTAAAAAGTAAGAACGAAAATCAGAAAGAAAGAAAGACCCCAAGAAGCAATTCCCAAACTATCAATTTTTTGAATAAATCTGCTATGGACTGATTCTCATCCCTTTCCCTATCAGATTTATGTTGAGACCTCAACTTAGAATCAAGGATGGTGCTTTTTGAAGGTTGTTAGCTTAAAAATGAGGTCTTAAGAGGACAGATGACCTTATAAGAAGAGGATGAGTTGTCTCTCTTTGTACCTGCCTCTCCCCTATATATGCACCAACAAAAGCCTGTGAACACCTAGAGAAAAGGTCGCTTTTAGTGATCAGAAGAGCCAGATCAGGCACCTTGATCTGGGACTTACAGTTGCCCAAACTGGAACAAATCCATTTCTGTTTCTTAAGTTATGCACCCTGTCTATGGTATTTTGCCATAGCAGACTAAGATAGTGAGGTAGAAAGATGGGCTCTTTCTCTTGCTAAACCAGGAGCCAAGGCATACCTTCTATAGAGCCATTGCTCTTGACCCTTTCCTTGGGGAAGTAGAGAGAGGTGTCATGTTGACATTGAGCCCACTTTAGTCTCCAATCTTTCTTCTCCTTTCTTGGGCCATTTACTTTGTTAGTTCTCATTTTCTTCATCAACTGGGATGCCATGTAGCTCACAGAAGGACAATTTATTTAAGCAGATGTTCTTGGTTGCTTGCGTGAAAGCCTTCCTACCTTCTTACCAAAGCATTCAGCACCACTGCCTAATGTTTGGCATACACAGGCTGGTTTTCTGGGTACTGCATGGGCTCTAGCTCTGCTCCCTCTAGCACCTTGACTTTTCTGCAGTATTTCCAACTTGATCAATATTTCTACTCTTGGGAAAGCTGCAGCAAGCTGGTATCCTTTCAGAACATAAATTGGTCTTGGACATTTTGGTGGTCATGCACTGAAACTTGGCTGGCCCCTGATTAGAATTTTAATTCTTGCTTCCTTGGGAAGCACCTTGTCTCTGAAACCAGGTTCTTTCCTGAGGCCTTTGGTGAGTCTCAAGGAAACCTTTCTGTACCTCTGGAGCTGTGGCCTTTCTGGTATCTCCACTTTCATTCATCCTCCTTTCCAGCTGTCTAGGAATGCTTGTTAACTAAGTGCTTGGCTGCAGACGTCTAGCCAGGGCCTCTGGGAAGGGACGTAGACACCTGGCAGGCGGGTTTCAGAGAATTCATTGCAGCAGCTGCGAGGCTGGATTGCTCCAGGCCCATTACTCATGCTGCATAATTGTTGACCTTTCTGTCTGTACTCTCCATGGAGAATTCCAAGCCATTTTCCAGAGCACTGATGAATATCTGAAATGCATAAGAACACAGGAGTCTGTCACCATCAAAGAATGGCAATTCTTAAGTATGGGAGGTCAAGTGAAGAGAGCGACCCTAACTCTAGCCAAGATCTCAAAGAGTCAGGTGCCTTTGGGTGATGAGACAAAGGAAGCCCCCTCGTGCTGCCCCTTGTGGATATCACCTGCATCTTCCTACATTTCAGGACTGACAGAGGTAAACTTTGCTCATATGTAACTAAGGACCAGAAATACGAAGGTTTTTGTAATTGATAAAGTATGCCAGCTTTCCAACCAAGTCCCCGTGCTTCGTTCAGCCATCCGTGTACAAGACATGGCGTACTCTTCAGGGGACTGCAGAAAAGGCTGGGTCACTCTTCTGGTTCTTTGCACTTGCTATTAGAATGTTCTTTTTTTGACTGCTGAACTTCACTGACCCTCCCAGACCAGATTGTTCCCTTTATCCTTTGTCTTTCGATAGCTCCTTCTACTACCACCATGTTTCATTTTATCTCATGTGCTCACACTTCTATCCTCATTGATTTTCTGGATCTGGATGACATTTATAATTTTATTGCCAGTGTCTAGTGCATGACATACACTAGGTAGATTCTTAAAAATAAATGGGTGAGAAAAAAATGCAGACCAAATTCTTAGATGCTACATATGTACATGATATTAAGACTCTATGTTGTAGACAATATAAACTCCAACAGATTTCAGCACAAAAGAAAGAAAAGAAGAAAGAAAAGAAAAGAGAAGAAAAGAAAGGAAGAAGGAAAGAAAGAAAGAAAGAAAGAAAGAAAGAAAGAAAGAAAGAAAGAAAGAAAGAAAGAAAGAAGAGTTCCTTGCATCATGTAATTGAAAAATCTGGGATTTCTGGATTTGGGAGTGATTTTTATTCAGCATTCAAAGAATATAGCCAGCAAGTATTTCTCAGCTCAGTTTCCTTTGGGTGTTGCCTTAATCCACAGCCTGGTTCCCTCTCAAGTGCTGAGGTGGTTGGAGCACCTTTAAAGGTGCCTATTAACACCAGGAAAGAGAGCATTTTATTTCCCCAGAATTTCTAACAAAATTCTCCTTAACTCTGACCTGAGTGTGTGCTCATTTCTGGTAATATCTACAGCCATGGCGCTGGCTCATGTCACTCAGTGCTTATCTCTGTCAATCCTTTTCCAAAGAGCATTGGCAGAATTTGTGGAAAGAGGTGGAATTCCCTGTATGAAGGGATTATGAAGCTGGCCAGACAGTCTACCAGTTTTCACTCAATATATCTGGTCCCAAAGGCTTAGTATAAATGACATATACACAAACAAGACTCTTTCAAAAAGCTTTTACCAGACATTTGTAGACTGTATTTTCATGGACTAAATCCAAATCCTAAAGCAAAATGTAGTCAAATTCTAGACTCTAGAGTTAAAAATTCCTAGAGAAAACTTTTATCATACATACAGCTGAGTCCTTATTGCTAAATAATACTTTTTACCACACCAGATGTGCAGTTCTCTCCCTACATCTAGGTCTATGTGCTCCTGCAATAGTTCACAATTTTATGATTGGGAAACCATGCTAAGATCCATCAGTAAAGAAATACAAGTTTCTAAGCAAGGATCTATGCCTCAAATTGCTGACCATTCAACAAAGATTTTTTTTCTTTTTCTATTGCAAATATTATAAATTAGGAAGGAAAGTAAGTCAGAAGTAAAATGAAGCATTTAAAAAATCTTCTTAGCATAAGTATGAAAAATTCTTTCTAGAGAAAGATCAAAGAGGTCAGAAGAGGTACAGGTGGTGTACCTCTTCAAGCATGGTGCAAGGGTGATGGTAAGGGCTATGGACCATAGGTCCTTGACACCAGCAGGAGAAAAGGCTTGGTAAGGGGTGGGGAAGACTCAAGAAAGAAGGGGACAGTTGGTTATATCTCAATTTAACTTTTGTCTTGGATAAAGTACACAATTAGTGGCATAATATTCTTTTTCCAGGTTGTTTGTTAAAGTCCTAAGTAAAATTAACACTGACCCATTATACTTTGGCAAAAGAAGAATTCTTAGGAAGGATTACAAAAAGAGTTGATGATGTACACCTTCAGATATGAAGATGCAGAAATAAGTTAGTGCAACTGTGGCAATGCTTTCTACATGTCATGTAACTATTGTCAGATCAATAGTTATATTATTGGTAATATGCTATTAAATTGCACTATGTAATATATAAGCCCTTTTAGATTTACTTAGGTGCATCTTTTATTATTCCTCACATGAATAAAAGTAATTACAAACAAAATGAATAGGTTTATAGATTTATAAGCTTTTTTCATAGAGGCTGGCTTATTTGAATAAATATACAACATTTTGTCCCATAGAATAAGGTGATTTGGCACCAAAATCTTTGGTTATGGTTATCTGCCATCAATTTTTTTAATGAACGCACCAATATTTTCCATAATATTTTCTAATTACACATTTTGCAAGTTTCTCTTTTTCTCCTGTATTTTCTGCCTAAGAAGCACTTTAGTCCATTGAGTTATCAGGCCAGCCCTTTTATCAGAGTTTTTCATCAGAAAAGTTTTCAAACTACAGCCAACCTTCCAATTCTTGACTCTAGTGGTTTTTACACTGCAATTAACAGATTGCAAGTCTATCGTTCCCAATAATAGAAACAGATTTTCTATAGCCCCAGTTTATTCTTTAACTTACCAAGCTTTTGACCAATGACAGTCACACAGGGAAACATTTATTTCATGGCACTTTAAGGTGCAGCTATTTAAAAAGCACCCCAACTTAAGGCATGATAAATGGTTAAGAAATAAGCACAGTGGACATGAAATTTCAGTCACTGTGGGCTTTAGAGATCATTCTTCAGAGCTCTCCGTCTTTCAGATGGTGGACTGGAAGCCAGACACTGAAGCCTGCTGTGAGAGTGGAGCTCACGCTCACATTCCGGTGGTTTTTACACCACCTACCCGTTCTTTCACATAGTAATGCACTTCATTCATAGGAACTTACATGCATCAGAAGGAATTGCTCTCGTGTAGATATTATTATTAAGAATACAATTCTGATTCTTGGCAGAATGTGGTTTGAATCCTTATAATCCTTTGTTTCTCTTCTAACATAGTCTTTGTGATGGCTATCAGTTCAGCAGTTTGAACTGCTTTGATTAGAAGTTAAAAAGTAGTAAACTGTGTTTATTGTTGAAGTGTGTGTATATGTGTGTATTCTAGGAATAGATATGGAAAGAATAAGACAACGAAAAAAATATACATTAGATGTTGAGAGTGCTTAGAGAAGAATTATCCATGAAAGTCAATAGTCAGAGCAGGCACTTTTATTGAGAGATAAGGGTAGGCCAGGCCTCTTAGCCTACACCTGTAATCCCAGTACTCTGGAAAGTCGAGACAGGAAGATTCCAGGTTCAAGCTCAGCATGTGCAATTTAGTAACTGAGACTCTGTTTCAAAATTTAAAGAAAATAGAATAAAAAAGAGCTGAGCTATAGCTCAGTGAGAAGTTCCTGAGTTCAGTTTCTAGAAATAAAAAAACTAAAAACAAAAAACACAGCCAGGTAAAACCCTTCCCCACACAGAGCCTTTGAAACCTATGTTACCATGTTCACACCCACGTCAGGACCATCCTCCAACCCAGGGACTAAAGTCTTGAAGCAAGTCTTTACAACATAGACTATTAGAACTTCACATATCTCCATTCTATAAGCCCAGTAAGACAATTAGGACCTATGTAGCAAACCTTGGAAAAAGTCATTCGAGAAGGTGGAACTCCATTTTTCATCACTGAAAACATTAGGAAGATTCTTCTTCCTGTTAGGAATTTTTTTTCTTTTTTGGGGAGCAATTTGTTTTCTAGATACTTAAAAAGATAGAAGCTACCTCTACCTTTGTAACTCATCAGGCCTTAACAACTCAGGGCCAAAATTGTCTGTTGGTTAAAAAACAAAAACAAAGAAGCAAACATCTTTAATCAGAGTTTTGAAATGGAAATTAAATTCATGGGGCTTATTGACTCTACCGGAGTATTATGAACAATCTCTCCAGATAATTGCACTGTATAAATAGCTCTAATGTCCTCCAAGTCCCTTGTAATTTAATTCACCTGCAGGTCCAGAGAAGGCAATGTCAAGAGCTGAGTGCCGAGGGCTGGCCATGTCTTCCTCTTCTTAGCCCATTGCTCATGGTGGGTTTTCATTTCCCCTCTGGAGGAAACGTACCACCTGGGAGACACAGGCGAATTAGCAATTTCTGGGCTTCACTGTTCATTTATCTGCTTCACTTTCTTTCAGTGGCTTCGAGATTTCCCAGCTGTCATCAGCCTTGTGCAGAGTCATGGACTGAGAAAACAGCTTTCTTTTTGGCTACTGCCAGCTGGGGGATGAAGGCTCCTTATGCTGCTGGTTCGGGGGACAGATCTTAAATCTTCTCCTGCACCAGTTAGTTAAGCTACTTCAAAAGAGAGCTGCTCAGGCAGCTTGACTCGTGTTCACAATGAAGAACTTTCATTTCATTAAACTGTAGACTTGCCTCATGCTCAGCAAGGTCAAGGCAAATGTTGCTCACAGCACTACCGCTTAACTTCACTAATATCAGCAGTGTTTGATTTATGGCATCCGAGTCTCAGTGAATTGCGAAAGAGCCTCACGGAGGAACTCCTGCTTCCTCTGAAATTAAGGGGTGCAGGCAAGGAACTGGGTGGCTATGTGAGGAACAGAGACTTCTCTTCCTTGTTTGAACAGTGATTGGTACATAAGAGGCAAAGGACTGTTAAAAGACCAGGGGGATTTTCATGGCTTCTGTCTCAACTTGTTTTATATGTGCACACCCACACATGCACACAATGTATATGCATGTAAATCTCAAGCCTGAGTTTCTTTTTAAAAAATAAGTAAGCTAATCCTGAGTTCTAAGCCCTGTTACCTCAGGAACTAGTCAAGAAAGAAGGGAGAATGTTTGTGGGCTATAGCATATGGTCCCAGGGTCTTTGGGCCCACATTCGAAGATTAATGTATGTTTGAAGAACGTGTCATTCAGGCCCCTTAGAGGCGCCCAAGTTTATTTTGATCACGGGCCATGCCTGTAAGCATTTACATATTCCAAAAAGAAAAAGTTTGGAAATATTAGGGTTTGGAAGTGAGATACTGAAATTCCTAGGGATTTTCAAGAATGCTCAAAATAATATTCTTAAAGTATAGTTTAATAAGAATTTATTCTTACATATGATCCAGAATTCTTTATATTCTTTACTTATTATGGATATGGGGCTGGTGAGATATCTTAGCAGATGAAGCACCTGCTTAGGCAAGCACAGGGACTGGGGTTCGATCCTGGCCCCACATGCCACAGCAGCCCTTCCCCCAAGTACACTGAGCTGGCCAATGAGGCTGGGCGTGGTGGTGCAGACCTTTAATCTCGCCACTTGGGAGGCTGAAAACAGGAAGATCACTATGATTGTGAGCTGTATAATGAGACCCTGTACCAAATACTTAAAAAATAAAATAAAATAAATATTATGGATGTATAACAGTTTAAAAACTTAGAGATACTTTAACAGCATTTACCAAAATAATACACTAAAGCAAATATTTAAAAACTAGAAAAGGCCGGCAGTATCACTGAGTGCTATTTATTCAAATAATATAATATTTGTCTTTCTTAGCAAGGGAAACATTGCTACATAGAATCAAGTATCAAAATTGCCAATGAAAAATTTATTTCTCTTTTAAAATGTGCTTTTCTTTGGTGCAACCAGGGATTGAACTCAGGCCCTTGCACTTGCCAGGGAAGCGCTTATTTCACTGAGCCATCTTCCCCAGCCCCAAATGTGCTGTCTGAAAAGACTTGATGCAGAGTATATACAAAGCATACAGTCCATATGAGCTTACTAATATATATATTAATGAGAGTACGAGTCACCATTAGCAGCTAATTAGGGCTCTCTATACAGACAGACACCATGGTCAGGAGCTACATCAAGGTTGGGCCTTGATCACTTCTCTCTGCATTTGTGATGGCTAATAGTGATATGTCAGCTTGATTGAATTAAGAAGCATTTTGGCAGTTAGTGAAGCACAGTTCTAGATGGGTTGGGGGCAGGGGCATTTCCAGAGATGATTGGTGGGAAGGCAGGCAAACAGAGAGGGAAAGACCCAGCACAGCTGTGGGTCACACCGACCAACAGGCTTATAAGCTGGGGAAAGAAGGAATTGGATTTTGAAAGCTCCGTTCCTCTGCAGTGGGCCGTCTTCTGGTGCCATGATCATGGGCATACGACTCTGACTTCTTTAGCCTCCCAGTGCAGACTCATGTCCGCCACTCTCCAGGGAGCTTCCAGGCCTCAGGCTGGCGCTGCATCCTGGATCCCTTTGGTTCCGTGACTTCCAGTTTCTTGGACTGAGCAGTCACTGGAGTCTGGCTCTCCATAGCATGCATGCGCATCATAGTCTCTCCTGCCTGCCGTGTACCTATCAGTTCTCTAGACTACCCCAACCAATACAGTATTCATCTTTTGGCTTCTGAAAATCCTGCCTGACTTTGATTCTGCCTGTCAGCCTTTCCAAGCTTGCTTTCTCCTTGAAATCAGTGGATTTCTTGAGTCATGAATGTCTTCATAGTGATTGTTAAACCTTCATCCTCACAGGACAATCATAATACTTTGTTTAATTTTGTGTATTTTTGAATTCATTTTTCTTCATATTGTAGATTTAGAAAAGCACGCATTTCCCAATAAATGCTTGCAAAAACAATTAGTACATCGACACTCTGCCTGGGTTATATTACAGTGAGTATTCCCACTATGCTAAGAGCAGAATCTTGCATCGCTGGTTGTGTAATGTGACATGAATGCTCCTGTGGCCTCCTGGGCTGTGAGGAATCATAATAACCCACAGAAAAGTGGAGCTAGGAGTGCCACTTCATAAACTTCATCAGTGACACACAGAAAAAAGATAAGAACCTAATAAAAATGGCAGCACGGTTTAATGCCCAGTTAAATAGCAGAGTCACGCAAATACTAAAGTAAAAATTATTCTGTCTTGAAAAAGTCCGGAAGTTGACCTATAGCAGTGGGTATCAGACGACACTGGAGTTGTGAGTTATTGTGAAGTGCTGGAAGAAGAATGCTGGGAAGTGAGGTGGGAAGTTGTGACACTAGCTGTCAGTTTGGCGGCTCATAACATGTGCAGCAATCTGAGTTGGTGGGCCAATGTTTGGGCTGCATGTGGACATGCATGCATTTGGTTTGTATAGTTCTAAGCTTTCAACTAGACAGTTTTCTGTAGTACTACAAATTTCTGCATGTAAAAGTCACATTATGCTCTAATTACCGTTTCATATTATTTCAAAAAATATGTTCACACACTGAAAGTGCAGAATTAAAGTTGCTGAGTGAAAAAAAGAAAGGATTTTTGAGGTCTTCTCTATATTTTTCATTTTGTATTTTAGGGAAGGGTCTTCAGGGTGTTCAGGGTCTCACTGCTAGATTGGAATCATAGTGATCTGCCTGTTTACAGCCTCCCAAGAGGTGGGATTACAGGTGCATGCCGCCACACCCAGTCTCAATCACTATTTCAGCACGCCCATCATGGATGCTTCTCTATTTCTGAGCAGTGCTTTGGGTGAGCAAGGAAGACATTCTCTCAGTGGGGGTGTTTGTTCCAAGGGCTTAAGACAGAAGAGTTAGGTATGCCAAAAGAGGTGCCTGCGCTTGGGCATAATTTGAAGGAAGCTAAAGAATTCTACGCACCTTAAAGTATGTGTTGAGCCAGCCTCCCACAGTTGGTTGAATCACCACCTGTGGGCACCATGGCATTGTGGGGTTATGTTAAAAGGACTATTACATTGGAGTTGAGCACCTGCAGGATCTTACAGAAGTATCTGCGCTGGCTATCCCTGTGACTGCAGGCTTTAATGACTAGCACAAGGGATAGAATGCATTCCTCTTTTTAGCATTTTTATAGTGCAATATGTACTTAATTCATTGCTCAAAATAATTTATATCCATAAGAGACTATTTCAGAGAGGTAGATAGAATGCAGCAAAGTCAAATCCCATTCACTTTCTTTGGCAACATTTCTATGCATTTCCTTCCAGACTAGGAGCAGTAGGTTTCAGTTATGAAAGAAGACAAGAATATGTATCTGGTCATGTAGTAGCATCCCTTGATGGTTTCCTCACCCCAGTGTTGTCCTCATTCATGAATGTAAGACCCAAATGGCAGCATGGGGCTGCTTAGCACCCAGATGGCCTTCCTTGCTCTCTCGATCCCTTTTTCTGGTAGCGTTTCACTGCCTAACATGATCCAAACTTTCTAACAAGTAGTTGGGCTCAGCTGACTTTGACCTCACTGTTGGTTTGGCAATTCAGTTCCTGAGTTTTATTTTCTTGGCTCTTGAATTTGCCTTCTGAAGTTTACTTGGCTAGCTGTTAAATTTCTTTCTTGGCTTTTAGAATTGGTTTCTACTAGCTCCTTGGCTTATATATTTCAAATAAATAGACTGGGTTTGAGTTTTGAATCCTGTCTTTGGCCAGAGCCACACTATAGGCTGTCTCATGTTTTGCCTGGGTGGAAGAGCTGGCCTTCCTTGGGTACCACAGCAAAGGACTCTCAGTAGGCTCAGCATGATGCACAGGACATCCTGAAATGTGTATACTGTAAGGCACCACTGTCACCCCTGAATAATAATTTGTTTTAGCTTCTACATTGGCATCTTGGCTGAAGATAGAAGGACACAGGAATTACGTTTTGGTTATGCTATTTGGTGATCCCATTGCCTTTGTGACAATACCTTAATGCTCACTGGCCAGACCACCTTAATTTCGTCTGAATTCTACCAGTACTAGGTATTTCTAGAGACCCAAGCCACAGAACACCTCTAAATGAGCCCAAATTTTGTAGGAGTTCTACAGATACCTTTGCTATCACAGCAGCCTCCTAATCCACAGGTCATAACTTTTCTCCCTCTGTATGATTATGCATTGTCTCTGTGTCACATTACACTGGCAGCTACAGGATTCAGGCTCTTAGCCCAGGCTTAGATAGGTAGAGCTCTAATGTTAGGGCTCAGTTCTAATGGAGTGGTACTGGGCATTATCATCCAGGCTTATTTGTAACATTGTGGAGTACTTCAGTGAGTAGGCCATAACCAGAAGAATAGTACTGATGCCAATGAAACCTTGTGTTTGTATAGTTTTATAGATTACAAAATACATCCTCTTATATGATAGCAAGATGGAATGGTGACACTCAGGGAGCTTAGATGCCTTGTCAGGATACACAGATGGAGGAAAGGGATCTAGGATTCAGAATTTGGTCATCTGATTCTAGTCCAGGATACATTCTGTTTTAGCACTACTGTATATTGCAATAGAGTTTACTAAGTTCTTAATATCAGGCCAACATTGTAAACTGAAGACCACAGTACTATCTCTCATTTAATTAGGTATACTGTAATAATATAGCATAGGGAATTCTATGCAGTCTACACAATTACTTAGAAACTAGCTTGGTCTTTCATCTTTGAAATCTTTTCATTCCTTTTTTCCCATGACTCCTAAAATTTGAGAAGCAAAGGGGTTTGTAGAGATGTAGCTTGGTAACCTCATTTCATAGATGAAAAGACTGAAGCCTAAGAGGCGCCAGCAGCCAGTGAGTGGGAAGAATGAAGACATGACCCATTTTCTGATTTCTGTCCAGCACCTTTTTGTACTTTAATCTGTGTATGGGACAGGCACTACGTTTGCTCTTTTCCCCCTACCTCCTCATTCCTGTTCATACAGAGGCTTGGTGTAGTTTTAAGGGACCTGAGACCTCCCTGAAGTTGATACCCTAGGTAAGCCAAGACAGCTGGATAAAAGCCAGACCTAAGGTCAGGTATCATAACTTGCATGCCTGTACCCCAGCCTCACTACAAGCCAGGCAGCAAGTTGACAGCCCATGAAGGGCTGGCCACTTCTGAGGCTTCCTGGGCAGAGGAGGGAGGACCTGTGCCTGGGGCCACAGGCTGCTGCTGAGCCATTCCCCTCCATTCCCGCTTCTGTTCTTTTCCACTGGGCTCCATGACCAAGGCTCTGGCGCTAATGCTCCAGCCATACTGGAAGGCACCTGAGAACCTGATTTTGGGCTACTGCTTCCAAGTCGAGGTGGGTGGTGGGTCCCTGGATTTCTAATAACCAAAAGTTATCTGTGTGGGGAATGGAGTGGCTTTGCCATCTTTATTAGCTCTTTATTTTCTTCAGATAGTACCACACATAAACTTCTGTGAAATCTCAAAATCAAAAGTGAAATAGGAATCACCTGTAGGTGCAATAGCTGAAGTCATTTCCTGAGCATGGGTATTGGTCAGCTTTCATTGCTGTCTCACTGGATTCTCTTAGGGACTTTATTTTCCCCTAAGGTGAAGAAACAGAAATTCAGAGGGCTGACTGCTTTAACCTTTCATTGCTCGTAAAGGTTGAGATCATGATTTTGGCAGAATCCTTGCCACTCCAAATGCTGTATTTCTGCCAGCACAAAGGGTAATGTGTGGCAGTACTGGGTTCAGTGGCAGTGAGTGCTAGATGCCCTCATCCAGTAGGATGCAGGACATTTGGAGAGAGCTTGGAGTCAGGCAAGACCTGGAGGCTGGAAGAGAAGGACTTCAAAAATTTCACTCTCCTTTAGACTGAATTCTATCCTATCAAAGATAGTATTTGGCTTTTTTGGCCTGTTTAGCTCAGTTCAGTTTTATGCAGCTTGGGGTACTGTAGATGTGGGCTTGTCTTCTCAGTGTGCAGGTTTAGATGTCTACTGTTTGTTTATACTCTGCTGATTCTCCCAGGGTGACAAAGCTGGTACCCAGTATTTATACAGTGTCTTTTGCACCCTATCCATGCGGCCCTGGCCTGGGAATGTGTGCTTCTTTGCTTCTCAGTGCTCGCACCTCTGGTGGGCTCTGGCACAGAGCCCTGGCGCTTGCACCCTCACACCCACTCATACACGGTGATGCTGTGTCTGACCTACACAATGGTGTCTGAAGAGTTATGCCTGTGTCCTAAGGCAAAATGACCTGCTCCAGGGGGCACACACTGCGCAGGAGTAGGGAGGACTTTGGGCATTTGTGATTCTTAAGCAGCAGAGTGAGGTGAAGGGGCACATGTATTATACAATTTTGGGCAAGTTTCTATTGCTATGAGTTCCAAATAAAATGTATACAAAACATTCACCTCTATTCACAGTGCTGTACAAGGATGTGTATAAACAACCTGGAATACTGTAGGGATCCACTAACACAGTGCCTCTTACATCTTTCTTCTCCCTGATTTCTGGTTTTAATTTTTATTTTTTATTGGTACACATTTACCGTGTGTCATGGCTTGTGTTCAGATGTCCCTTCCAAGACCCTATGAGGTCATAGGTGAGGCTGGATCTAGAGTTTGTGGACATGTAGATCTCTTACAAGATTTAGCTGTCACAGTGTTGCTATAACCACTAGTATGCATGCATGCATTACTGTAATATGATCCCTTAACTCTTTTTGGAAGACACTTAGAAGGGGAACTGCTGGGTCCAGTGGAATTTTTAGGTTTTTAAGGAATATCCATACTGACTGTACTAATTTACATTCCTACCAATAGTGCACAAGGGTCTCTTTTCTCCATCAGCCTTTCTAGTATTTTTATTTGATTTCTTGATGATGTGCCAACAATATTTAATTTGGTATAACACCATTTGTCAATTTTTGTTGTGATTATACAATTAGAGTTCTGTTCAGAAAGGGCGCATGTCTATGTGTTCAAGAGTTTTACCTAATTTATCTTCCAGCAGATTGTTTCTGTTTTAACATTTAGATTCTGATTGATTTGGATTTTATTTTAGCACATAAGAAGAGATATAGGTCTGGATTCAATTTTCTAATTGGGATGGAATTATGGGGAAGGAAAAAAGACTGGGCCTCCAGCCCATCTCCACAGGTGCACTTTGCTAGACAGACAGAACAGAGGTGTGGAGTTGGGTGTCACGCGTGTCTCACCCCACGTTCATGATCATGTCCACTTCTGTGGCTGAGTAGACCCTTGGATCGGCTCCCTCGTCAGTTTCTGTTCAGCTGTAAATCAGGGAGACCTTTATCCTTGGGGTAGATGGGGCTCACAGAGAGGAGGCAGCAGCTGTACCTCACACAGGTCAGAACTAGAGCAGTGTGAGGAGCATTCCGGCACATTAACAAGCATGGATGGAGTACCTGAATGAGCTGAGATACTTTTCCTGTGATTTTATTTAATTTTAACATGTCTAAGGGATATATTGTGTTTGGTTGATTTCTTGAATTTTGAAGCTGAGATGTGATCCCATGAAGGAACTTATCCAGGGATGTACTACTTGTTAGCACCACTGAGTGCCAGGTATAGGTATAACACTGTTCATTCTTCAATTCTGGACCTCACAGCTTTCATTGGAGAGGTTGTTTTGAAATTTCTAGGAAATAAGATTGCTGAATTTTTCATCACCCACGTGTATAAAATGTAGCCTGTGAACCTGAAGAAGCCTGCATTAATGAGGCTATTGGTAAAGATTTCTGCCCTCAGAAGATCCAAATGGGGGCCAGGTAGATGGTTCAGTGGAATAACTTCACTGGCAAGCACAAGGGCCTGAGTTCAATTCCTGGTTCTAAAAAGAAGAAGAAGAAGAAGAAGAAGAAGAAGAAGAAGAAGAAGAAGAAGAAGAAGAAGAAGAAGAAGAAGAAGAAGAAGAAGAGGACGATCCACATGAATTTTCTCTTCATTACTTGAGTGGAGCCCTTCTTAGGCACTTGGTCCATAGGTCTGTCCAAGGTAAGGGGTATCTATTCAGGTCAGTATGTCCACTGACTCTTCATGTTTCTTCGTAGTGACTAGCAGACCACAGAAGACATTCAAAGCAGTGTGTAGTTCAGGTGCTAACAAAAGACCAGTTTCTTGAGAAAAAAGATACCAGAAGTGGATAACACTTTAGCCCAAGGGTCCTTCCTCACCTGTTCCGCCTCCTGAGCCCCAGTGACTGAACATACTTCAGCACTGAGTAGGGGATCCCTGTGATGACCCTTGTTCAGTGAGCCACTCTGTCACCAACGCTCACTCCACATATGCACATTGTTTATCAGAAGCCCACTCTTGTGAATCTTCAAAGACATGAGAAAAGAATGTGCATTTCCTTTTCTTTCTCCCAGCTTTTACAATCCCATCTTCCACATATCTCCTCTGTGAAGTTAACAGCACGGAACTTCCAGTTCCTGATGCTGTAGTCCAATGGGGGAAGATTCAGTGTGAATAAGTCAAATGCAAATGAAACTCAAGTTCACTCATTCATGTTTTCATTCAATAAAAAGTGATTTAGTGTGTCTATGTGCCAGAAATGCAGATGCAATGGATGCAGCTGTGACTCAAACAAACTTCATTATTCTTAGGAAGCCTTTATTGTAGTGTTTCAGTCTGGGCACCTCTAAGAGCTGACACTGTGGCAAGGATTGACTGCAGGTCATTTATTTAGGAGGCAATCTCATGAAGCATAGTGAGGGGACAGAGCTGTGGGGTGGGGCAGTGAGCGATGTCAGAGAAAAGTACAGCAGTGAGTGGGCTACTGGTGTGGACCAGTGGTAATGAACCCCACTGAGGACCTTCTGAGAGTCAGCGTGGAAGAGCACTTAGACTTTTCCTCTAAAGGGATGAAAAACCAGGCCTTTATCCACAAGCCCTCATCTTCCTTTCTTCCTATGGTGGTAACTTCTTAGAATTTTGGTCCACTCTGCACATGGGCTGAATGAAAATCAGTAGCCTCAGTAGTCACAGAGAGAAGGGATGCCAGAGGATGTTGGGAGGTATCTGTGGTGATCTCCAGGAAGGCCCAAGCATGCGTGAAGGGCATCATTAAAGTTTGCTGAATTAGGTGGGAGTAAGTGCTACAAAGAAGAATTTAAAAGGATATAGAGTGACACTTGGAGGTGGGGCAATTGCATGTAAGGTTGTCATGAAATTGCTGTCTGAGAAGGAAAGATCTGGAAGAAGAGCAGGAATGAGCCATGCATTCATCTTGATGACCATCCTGCCTCACAAAGGGAATAGAGCATGTGAATATCTGAAAGCAGAAGTGAGCTTGCATTTATTTTAGAGGCAGATCTAATAGTATTGGTTAGTACAGTGGCTGTGGTGTGGGAGAGAAGAGTCATAAATGATCTGAGGGGAATGCAGTAGAACACCTGGTAGCTTCCATTTATGTGATAATAAAGTACAAGGATATATTTGGGGTGCATTAAAATTGTGATTTCTAATGTGTTAAGATAACTTATAGAAATCCCAGTAAAGATGTTAACAGTTGTATCAGCTTGTGTGAGTACAGGGTAGGATTCAGTTTCAGAAATCCAAATCCGAGGGTCACAAAGCAGCTTATAATTTGTACTTAGAACTGCAGACTTGTAGACTTGCAGTTGAATAACTACAGAAAGGTGATTTGTCAGGGATCACCCCTAGTTGTACCCTAGAGAGATTCCTAGATAGGATAGAGCTGAATAAATTCACTTTCCTCCTACTCCTCAAATATTTCCTTTACTGTTCTGTTTCAGTTTATCCAGCAAATAGCTACAGTAATAATTATCTGAACAAACATCTTACTCTGTGTAGTTTCTTATTTTGTTATAAATTTTAAATATTAACCTAAATACTGCTAAACTACTATGTATTTGATATTCATTAGTTTGTTTAATGAAATCACAGATTTCTTTAAAGTAGGGACATATTTTACCCTTTTTTTTTCTTTCTTAGTTTAGTAAGAACTAAAGCAATAACTAAGTGGTAAGTTCTATAGATTTTCAATAAATGACTAAATATATATTACACAAATGGGCTCTCTTTTGTTTTACTGCAAAGATGGCATAGTTTAGTGTTGGCATGGACTGTCCTGAGGATTTCAAATGTAGATGATTCATACATAATTTATATTTGATGATTTTATATATGAGTTTATATAACTAAATGAATTATGATTTATGAATCCTGTAATGCAGGGTTCACTTGTTTTTGGTTTATCTTGGAAAACTTAAAAAATTCATTGTTGATATAATAAAACATAGGATTTGGGAAGAGACATGCGTTCAAATTTCAACATAATACTTTATTTTATTTTTTAATTTTTAAAATATATTTAGTACAGGGACTACAAGGCCTCACTGTGCAGATTGGACTTGTAGTGATCCTCCTGTTTTCAGCCTCCCAAGAACTGGGATTACAGGTGCATGCCACCATGCCCAGTCTCAGTTGCTGTCTCAGCGTGTCCTGGGGGTGGGGCTGGCATAGTACACCAGGGATTGAATCCCGATCCCTGCTTTAATCTGGCAGATCTGGCCAGCCACAACATAGCCCTTTAGTGGCTAGATAACTTTGGATGTATTAACTAACCTTTCTGGACCCAGTTTTTTTTTTTTTTTTTTTTTTTTTTTTTAGAAAAAGGAAGTAAATATACATATGCATTGGTTTGTATGAACTTAATATGTTATCTTACAAAAGTGCTTAGAAATGCATCTGGAAAACTACAGGCATACAATGGACTTTTGATTATTTTTCCCCTCCTTGTTCTTTTAAATTTCGTCTTATGAATAATAAAGAACTAAAGCAGACATCTATATGAAAGCATTTTTAAAGAGTAGAGCTTTCAACTATTGTAAGGCATTAGCATCACTAGTGTAAGCAAGGAAGAGAAGAAACTAAGACAGGAGCTCTCTGCTCCCAGAGGGCAGTTTCTGGGGGAGGTGATGGAAATGCTTCAGATCTTCTTTTCCTACATCAGGTCCTGCAGTTCTCTTGAGTAAGGTCTGACCTGGGGCTGACTGCTAGTTATCCTTCTCCAGAGAATACCTAATAAATGACGAGTGTAATAGCTATCCGAATACTCTCCAATATGCAAGACAATACAGTTCTTTATCCCTACCCCCTGTGTTTTTACTTGCTTCTGTTCCTACATCCCAATGCCCTGGATTTTCTTTGAACTAATGAGGAAAATACTGGTAAGTGTTTGTGTTTTTCTCCAACGCTTGGAGGGGGTGGACTACCGGAATGGATTCCAGAGTCCAGATTCTCATTAAATGACCTTGTTGTGCTTTCTGCTATTGTCTTCTACTTTGTTTTCTTTTACACTGTTATAATTAAGAGAGTGCCCATTAAATGATTTTCTTTTGTCAGATGGATTATGTTTCATAATAGAGCCAAGTCCTATACTCACTGTAAATCCTTACACCAGTGCCAACAAAGTGTCAGAGGCTTTTTCCTCACAGCAGTTGAAAAAGCAGAGGAAGGTCACTTACTGACAGTTTGGGAGAAAACCAGTGTAGCTTCCAGCCAACAGCCTTCTGTTCTTGAATGTCAATAAGGTGTTCTGTTTCAACCCAGGGACTCTGGCCTTCACAAAGGAAGGATTAAAAAATGGGCTGGCATCAAAGTGTCTCAGAACAACAAATAGCCAACAAATCTTCAACTAACATGGTTTTGAATTGATCCACACAGACCTGAGAAATGCCCCACTCTGGGGATCTTGGAGGATCAAGATATTCATTACCCTCATGCTGTGTGTGATTGTACCTCTGGTCACTGTGGCCAAGCATCCTCACAAAAAGGAAATGTTCCCATCAATTGCCCAGATGTTTGGCAGGGGTCGACTAAACATTTGGTTGATTGACTGGTTTGCTCTCCAGCCAGATGTTTGTATCAACAAAATACAGCATGTGAATAGGCTCTTTAAAGGACAGTCTCCTAAAACTCCCATCATATCTAGTGTTTAGAAGTTCTTTTGTTATTAATATAACTTTTGATTCTGCACAAGATCCTGCTTGTTTTATTTACTGTGTAGCTTTTCCCACATATTTTAAACCCATCATCAGCTTTCTAGCCCTATTTATTCCCTTTTTCTACATAGATATGCTTGGAAGCCTTGATGGTAGAAAGTGTAATTGCCCAAAAATGTATGACCACAAATAAGATGTTTATATATATTTTCTTGCCATGATGCATTTCACAAATCATCTCTGTACCTAATTTTCTGCATAGCACCATCTAGGTAATATATACTGCTTATTGATGTCACTAGACATCCTGTACTTTAGATATGACAATGCAGACTTTGTATTCACATGTAAGTGCCCTTTCTACCACCTTCCATTTATCCAAGAGTTTCTATGTCTGTAAGAAAGTCTCTTAGCAGCACTGAATGAAACACTTGAGATCTAAAAATAGGGTAATGTAGATGCTTTTCTCCATGCCATCTCCTTTACAGGAAAGACTAGTTCTCAGGTTCCTGATCTGGGCTCAGGGTAGTGCTTCCTAGAGACCCTGGCCAAGGTCGCCTCTCAGAGACCCCTGTCCTGTGGTTCCAGAGCAGCACCGAAGAACTGCTTTGACATATGTGACATAAAAGGCCATATGGATTCAATTTTCTTTATGCCTCTACATTACTGTTTTGATTTTGTTTGTGTACAGCACTGCTTTACTCAAAATTCATGCTCAGCTGGCCTCTTTCTGCCACAGAGCTAGGGATGGGGTGAGGTTAAAAAAACACTAAAATCAAAGAGAGCGCAACCAGCTCATTTTGTATAATAAAATCCACTCTACTGTGGCCCTAATTTCATCAAGTAATATGAGTCAACATCAGATGTTAATAAGAGACGGTTTCCAATTAGATACTGTCTGAGACTGGCCCTACTTCCCAGTCACCTTCAATTGTCAGCGATAAAAAAGGACAGTTCAATATGATATGGATCATTCACTCCAAATCTCCACAACTCATTTATGACAAACACAACTAACAGAGCATGGGGAGCTACGGAATTGTTTTTCATTATCCTGGTGCACTGGCTTCCGACTATAGCTGTAATGATCTTCAGTGCTTTTCCATACAGCACACTTTTAATGAATAGCCTAAGAAGTGATGGCAACCAGGACGCCTACTGCACACTTCAGTAACCCTTTTGTTTTGGGAAGAACAAATGGGGCTCAAGAAGAAGAGAAGGAGAACAGAGACTTATAAAGATAAAAAGCAGTTTGTTTTTATATGCGGAGTGTGGTCTCATGTGAGATGTGACACCCCAGCAGCATTTGGGGAGGAGAGGTTGGGAGGTCCTGGGTCTAGAGCAGAGGCTCACAGAGGGACTTGGAGATGACTGCAGACCCAGGTTAATTTGCTGAAGTAATGCAAAAGACTAGCGCTGTGTGAAGGCCAGAACCTCCTCACCATATTCCAAGGGGGTGAATATGGTAGACCCGCATCCCTGGGAAATAATGTTACTTAGAGGCGGGAATGTGTTAATATTCCAGCCACAGTTCCTCCAGTGGGTGGAGATATGGAGCCAGGAAAAGGATTGCAAGTTCTGAAGATGCAAAGTCTACTATGAGTGAGGCTCAGCCAGTCAAGCAGACTGAGGTACCTTTAGTGTTCAATAAATGAAAGCATTCCTTAATGTCAATTTTTCTTAGTATATGTTTGCAGTGCAAATAATGATCACCTTCACTTTAGGAAGTCGGTTCATTCGTGTAACACTTTTTAATTATTTTTTTTATCACCTTCCTCTCTCCTTTATGTGACATTTCTTCCTTTTACACTTGCAGAAAGGTTTAATAAATGAGCATTATTTGTTTATTTAGATACTGCATACTCGCTTTCTACCAGATCCAACCCTTCCTAGGCACTGGTGTTGAGCAAGACAGAAAGTGTCCCTGGAAAGGGAGGCAGTTAAGAGTCCATGCTACAGCTAGGTAGAAGCAACCTCTGAGTACATGCAAGAGCATGAGCAGACGCATTTTTCTCTTTGCCTAGTAGGCATATTAGCAAATCTAAGGGCTGCTATTTTGATTAGCACAGTCGTCTCACCCACTGGGCCACAACATCAAGCCACATAGGTTCGAGGGAAGGGCAATAGCTACAAAAGGTAGGTTCTGGCAAAACGTGAGGGTGGAGAAAAAGACAGGGAGGCAGGCCCAAGGCAGATGGCATCTCAGGTACTGGTGGATGAGACAAAGGTGCAAACGTGGAATTCAGGCTAACAATCTAGCCTACACATGGGAAGTGAATGCAAAGTACAAGCACGAAGGAGAAAGGATCTGATCCAGCCTTTCTTTCATCCATGGGGCTTCCTATATGTTTCTTCCTGGTCCAAGAGCAATTCTTCTTTGGGAACAGGCAGGTGAGTGAAAGCAGGTTCCATATATCCACTTCTGTGGTGAGGCTGCTTTATTTACTTATCTCACTTATTTAGGAGGCAGCTTTATACAACCAGTTCTGACCTCCTCCCATTTAGTTGAATCAATGAACTCGTATCTATAGCCCTGCTTTGAATATGAGAAGTGGCCCACATCCCGTGAGGCCACTTCTCTTACTCTGCATGGCTCTACATACAGGGGAGTCTCACAGTCAGTGGATTCCAACCATGTTACATGGCTGCAAAATGAAACAGAAATGGAAAAGACCTCCGAGGGCTTTAGCAGCTCTGTTTCCATAGAATATGACTTTCTGTCATTGCCCCAGGGATTCGATCCAATCAGATATTACATTACACATTACAGACTTTGTCACTGGCCTTGGAAGACAAGTCTAGAAAATAATAAATCTCATTTTTTTTTCTATTTCTTTAGGCCCAACATTTACTTTTCCTTTGTTGGGGACCCTTAATCTTAATGGTATTGACATTTTTCTTTCTTGCTTTTAAAATATTTTTGCATCTTTTATAGTGTTTGTAACTTTCAAATATTTATAGACTTCCTTGTCTTTTTTCAGTCATTAGTGAAGTCATGCATATTTAGTAGCTTTAATATTCTAGACTGTTCATAAATCAGTGTCCACAGTCTTGGTGTCATTTTGGCTCCTCCATTAGTTTTAGATTCAGAATGTTCAAAACCATATTCATTCATTCCATTGAAAGTGTCAGTATTATTGCAAATATCTGAGGGAAAATTTTTCTTTCTCATTTAATATTAAAGGCAGCTCTGAGCTCTTTCTGCCACCTTGAATGACCATCCTGGATCTATTTAATGACCATTTCCTCTCAAGACCATCAAAGAAGCAACCTTGTTTAGAGGAAAAGATTGATTTCTAGTTTTGGCATTTAAGCATTTGCTTTGTTACTAACTAAACATGATCTTCTGGAGAAAGAAACTTTCCCTCTCTAAGCCTCAGTTTCTTCCCCTTCCCCTCCTCCTCCTCCTCCTTCTCCTTCTCCATCTCCTTCTCCTTCCCTTTCCCTTGCTCATTCACCTTGCTCACCAAGATAGTGAGACCCAAAACACCCTGTAGACTTGTCCCTAAAATAAA
>PVKA01023498.1:0-35554 GCA_004027165.1 Ctenomys sociabilis
GATATAATTCAGCTATAAAAAAAACCTGTAAATATAATTTCATTTATGCACCTTGTACAATACCAAAACATTATGAAAACAGTTTGCGATGTATTAATTCATCGACTTTGTATGGTTAAGGTGTCTTGAAACTGTCTGATTGACATTTGTATTTTAATAAAATAAAAATAAATGGAAAAAATATATATATATTAAAAAAGAAGCACATAGAGATGAACTCTAGGTATCTGGTACATTTCTGGAAAGTTTGTTGGACTTAAGTCCTGAAAAAACAAAAGTAGACCAAGCAGTGTTTAAGAATATGTAATGAATAGAAGAGCTAAATTGAGTGCTGCCCTATAAATTCGCAAAAGTTATAATGTATGAATATAGGACATGAAACATGAACATAAATTTTAAACATAGTAGAAAATATTTCCCAGACATGATTGACTAAAAGAAAAATATTACAACTATTCACCAGATGAGGAGTATAAGGCTAAATTGTTGAGATGATAAATCGATTACATATCTGAAATAATAAAGTTAATATATGGTAATATTTATGAAATGCTTGATAGATGTCGGAGCGTCTGTTGCGTACATCTCTTGGATTACAGTATCTCACTTAGGTTTCCCAATGGCCTGTAGAATGCTGTGTGCACTCATCAGTAGTTCTAGTACATGTATACATAAACACAATTGCATCCACAGAATAGTACATACATACAGATATCCATACAAATGTTTATGGCGATCCAGAACATATGTAGATATACACACACATACACTTTTTTCAGCAGGTGGGAATTCCACGATCTTTGAGTTGACTGACTCTGCAGCAGGCAATCACAAAACATCCAGGCATCAGGCCTGTTCAGCAGCAGTTTCTGTGAGTTGACAGTAAAGCAGGATGCAAAAGCTACCAGCCCTTCAGCCATCAAATGGCAGCAGGTTAAGCATTAAGATACCTTTCCTGGTCATGACAGGTGAAGAATTAGTGGTTAGATTATTCAGAAATATGAAAGAGGGAGCGATAGAGAGAGCATGCAGAGTGAGTGAGAGGGAGAGATAAATGGGGGTTCCACTGATACTGAAGCACAGCTTAATAGTAAGGGTAACATTCTATGAAGAAAGAGAAAAGTGTTTTATAGAAAACAGGAGTGCTTTCTTCCTTAATTTAAGATTACTCATCTCTCCATGCACACAAAAAGGGACATACATGGCCAGTCCCATCTTGAGACATCAAGCAAAAGAAATGTAAACAAGTGATAGAAACAGATTTGATAGTCTGTAATCTTCAATTTATTTTATATTGCCCTCCCATCAATAAATACCATTTAACACATGCCCATACATATGCATATACTAATACACTGAGTATGATAAAAATAGCTTCACATATTTTTTTAAAAGATGATTACATATGTTCCTGTATAGTAGCTTCTTACCATATCCCAATTCGGTGAGCTATTTTAGGACCTCAGCAGATCAGCAGCACCTACGAGGGACCTCACAGTCCACTAGATGGCACTATGTGACATACATCAAACCCTAGTTAACTTCTTAGTAAGATACTCTGCCAAGAAAATTATGGTAAAGATATCTTTTCAGCCTATAAACACAAGGATCATCTTCATTTATCAGGACTTTTGGGAGTGAGAGCTAGTTAACCATCTGCTTTTGTCTATAGCTAAAACAGTCCCAGTGTTGTTGCCCTAGTTGCTTTCATATTTTAAGCCTGAACAGAATTGCCAGGCTTTTATACAATTCAATGACATGCCTTAGATAGCCAAGTGTGGAGCATTGGAGTTGAAGTGCATCCCCTCTGTAATCCTCTGGGCTATGAGCACCAAAGTTTATACACAGAAAGAGAAGCAGTGATCGAGTCCAACTTGGGAGCTCAAGATTTTGGTGTGGGAGCGTTCCCTGCGTTTGAAGTCCCTGGTGTGTCAAAGGAAGATACAGTGCTTCCCAAACTGCTCTACAAGTGAACTCTTGTTGAAGTCCCAAGGATAGTTTCAAAAATGTATTATTTCTGGCTCCCAGGGATGAGAATTTCTGGCATAGACCTTGGAGCTCGTGTGATTTCCAAGCTTATTAGGTGACTCTATCCCCCTATGAAATGAGAGAACCAATTGGACCAGTTGGATAGGGCTATACCACTCGTTTGGTGGCGGGGTCAACCACTTCTCTGTAACCTTGACACAGTTGACTTACCCTCCCTAATTCTACCTTCATCTCTGAGTTAACTCATAGTCCTCAAGATGAAGCTCCTAACACCAGTTTTGTAGATGACATGTGAAAAGTTAATGGAATTGATGAAGCATTCAATTTGTATTTGCTACTTAATAAATTGTGACTGCCATCCTCTTGCACTTTCAGGGCCCATTTAATAATATTTTCAGGGTACCAGTGAATTTATTTTGCATTGCTTCTTCCAAAAATCCTCTTCACTTTCCCCTTGGCTCTCATGCCCTTTGTGGACCCACACTCACCAGTAAGAAGTAAGGTTGGGGTTATTATAAAATGCATCCTGTCTGTTCAGAGTGTGCTTCCTGTTGCCTTCAGTAATCATGTCATCAGTGACTCCCGCATGCTGTGTTAATGCACAGGAATAATGTGTTGACACAGTTCTGGGCAGGTTATAAATTGGGTAGGGATTTTAGGAGGGATGACTCTGTCCAAAAGCAATTGCACAGTGTCAACTGCAGGCCTAAGACTGAGAGACAGGATCTAGATGCTATTTTGTTTAATACTTGTCACCAAGTAACAAGTCCTGCATGATGGGCCTCTGTCTGGGCCTTGCCCAGGAATGTCATTCTCCATCTTCTTGACAGCAGTCAGGACCTAACTTCCCAATCATCTCTAGCAATCTTCTTACTGCTGCACTCCCACTGGACAATGAACCATAGATGCGGACTATGTAGATGACAGCATGAAATTTTGCCAACATATCAACTCATGCAATTTACAGTTATAAAAGCTCCCAGAATCCACATCTCATTGTATATCATACAACAGCATGATAACATGCAACTTAGCCATCTCTGTCACATTAAGTGCTATTGACAGCCAGACAAACATTTCTGTCTATGGAGGCAACTACCTGCCTCCCTCTGATCCCCAGTGAGTTCTGGAGAGCTCTGAAAATGGCCATGGCCACCAGGACTTCTTCTTTCCCTCCAGATCCCTCCAGCCTCTGGAGAGGGGGCTCCGGGTAAGACACAGACACAAACTATCCTGGTCACTGTACATCCTTTCCAAAATATTGAATTAATTAATATAAGTCATGAAAATCTGCAGGCATAACCCTGTGAAGAAATGAAATCATTATAATGCCATGACAAGCATGTTGGAAATGAATTGCAATCTGAGTTGCAGAAAACTTTCAAGGCAAACCGTCAATTTCTACCCAGTTCCTTGACACCCACTCTTGTAAGCTGAAAGGAGCAGAAAGACTGTGAATTTGTATGTGGCAGAGAGTCCAGCCAATGTCATCCAGGGAAGTTCTCATAGAGAGGCTCGTGCTCTCCAGAGCATGTGGGGCTTTACTCTTTGTGTGTGAGACCGAGAGAAGTTTTAAATCAAAAGTGCATGCCTAACCACCTTTCTCCATAGAAGAGTCCACCTGCAGATATGTTGGTTTCTTTTCTTTTTTGTGTATAAGATGAGGCTTGCTGTGGGTGTACAGAGTCAGAAAGAAATAGAGAGGGAGAGAAAGCAAAGGAAGAACTGTGGCAAAGAAAGACAACCTAAAGCAGCATGAAAATGCCACAGTGCATTCCTCTCCCACCAGAACGGGTGGTCCCAACATGACCAAGGCACTTACCATGCAGTCCCACTGTGGGCTGGGGCTTTTTGCTCCTTTTAGCCTTTCCTCCCATCTGTGTTCCTTGTTTAGTGGGTTGGTTTCACGTTCTCTTTACTATATGAATGTGGCAGAATGGATTACTTCTCTGCTTAATGTTCTTAAAGGACATCCCCTTTTCGTGTTCCCTCAATCATGTCCTTTGCTTGTTTCCTTCCTACATTGCTCATACTTTGTGCCTCGGATACTATAAATAAGCCCCTGGTGTTCCTTAGGGACAAGCATTCCACATTTTATTATCTGTAACTGACAGCGAGTCTTGGAACTAATGGCTCCTGGGTTCTGATATTGGAAGCCTCCAGGGAGAGGCACATTCCCAGTCTGTGCAATCAGCCTTCCCCATAACCAGTGTTTACAATTCCCTGCATATGTGCAGAAGAGACGGACAAAAAACCCTCCAACCTCAGCTCCACCCCCATTTAAAATGTGGGTCATAAATAGCTAGCAGGATGTGCACTCTAGTTCTCTTATTCACCAAGTCTCAGATGGGAAGGAGGAAGTAAAGAAAAACATGCATGGTGAGAAGGCAAAGGCCTCATTAGAAAGAACAGTGTGTTCTTTCCCAGCTTCCCTCATCGTTGCATCTCTGGAGATGGCACGAGATGCCTATGTTCTCAGATCCCTGCATCCCTTCATGTACTCTATGTGCCCTGACTCCATTTAAGAGAGCATGTGGGCAAAGGTGTGCAGATGCACTGTGCTAAAAGCAAACAGGATGCTGCAGCCTAGAGACCTGACTTGGGAATAATGCCGTGATGCCACCCAACTTTTTCTTCTCTCCAGATCACAGTACTTCCTTTGCCATTTGCTCAACTGTAGCATGTCCCTTGCCCAAGGCAATCCTTGGCTGAGATCCTATAAATGATCCAGCCTTGCTGCTAGAAAGAGGGGTACTTCCTTACCAGGCTTAGAGTTGAAACAGACTGGGAGCCAAAATTTTATTTATTTATTATTAATTAATTAATTAATTTATTTATTTATTTGGTACAGGGTCTTGTTACACAGCTCAGACTCATAGTGATCTTCCTGTCTCAGCTTCTCCAGTGCTGAGACTACAGGTTTGTGCCACCATGCCTGGTTTTGGTGACCAGCATGGCCTGGGGTTGGCCTGGCATGCAGTAATGGGCATTGAACACAGGTCCTGGAGCTTACCAGGAAGGTACATAGATGACGCAGTTATCTTCCCAGCCCCTGGTAACCAAATTTTGGTGGTGGAGCAGGATTTGCCTTCTACAGAAGAGCTGGCAATTGGTAGGTCAGCAGAGAACCTCTTACTCAGGGACTTATACAACACTTGGGTTGTGTTCTCTTGGTACACTGAGGCAGTGGTTTTGCATCTGTATCACCTGTGAACATCCCCATCCCTGCAAAGCTGTGCTGAGTAGCTTCATATAGTTGAGTGAATGGGTGCTGAACAGTACAAAGGAATTAGGCAAAGACCATCTGCTGTTGTGCTCTCGCCTGTTTTCCTACATCAAGCCACCATACTTAACCTCAAGACAAAATGTGCTGTGGTTTCCATGTTGCATTAGTTTTAGTTTCTCTTCCTCTTAATTTATATCATAAGATGTTTAAGTTGCCTCTAAGGCAATTTTTTATTTATTAATCATTAAAATCTTTGGAATTTTATACATTTATGTGTTTTAATAGAAGAAAATTGATAATGGTCAGGAGCCAATTTTTTTGTTTGTTTTTACTGAGGAAGGAAGAAATCCATTAAGCACACCAAAGTTAAGAGAAATTGTGGAATAGTTGACTCAGGAAATATACTTACCATTCTATCATGTCAGAGTTTAATTTGTGAATGTATGACCCCAATCAATTCATGAAATATCCCCTGGAAATAATTCCTATCTTTGTATTCACAGCCACACTTAAATTTTTGACATTTCTATATGAGGAAAATAAATTTCTCCTAGGTAGTGCTATAAGACTGGAAACTATACACACTATTTTCAAGACAGCACAAACAACTTTGTAGATAATCTTTCACAAAATAAAGCAAGGTGATCAGATTACAAACTTTGAACTGATGTGAATTTAGTTTTCCTTAATATCTTAGCCCTTTCTGTTGCTTTGAATATAAAAGCTTAAGTTCAAAACTGATACTTTCTCAGTGTGAAAGTTTATCAACCTCTGCTTTTTCTCCTCCTTCCATCAAAAATGGAAGGAATGTAGGTAATTGTCATCTTCTAAGTTTTTCGTGATAACTATAAATAAATGCTAAATGCATAGTCTTTCTGTTGCAGTCTTCCTTTTGCATTAGGTAGTTTCCATAGAAATTACCTAATGTTGGTGTATCAAAGTTGCAGATATTTACAAAATATATTGAATGAATTTACAAAATAATTTCAAAGATCATTGAATGTCGTGCTCGCTTCGGCAGCACATATACAAAGATCATTGAATGTAGTTGTTACTTTGGATACAATATTGGAAGTGCAGACAAAAGTATTTCAGCAAGTATACTGTCGTCAAAGGTAATGAGCGTCATTTTGTATGAAGATAGATAATTTCATTTTTTCCATTTATAAGTAGATTATGTTCATTAACAGTAAAGTCATTTCTCTTTTTCCCTACTGAGACCCTCAACAAGCACAAGGGAGAAGAGTCAACCTTTGGTCTTCACAGTAGAGGGCGCTAGATAATGCTGAAGCAATTTGTTGAGCGGTTAACTGAGTTTATATCACTAAACCAACTCTGGTACTATGTTTTGCCACATACAGAGCTTCAGTATATTTCACCCTATTTTGGAACATGTCAGTAATTCTCAATGGTAAAATATGCTTCTTCTCAATGCCATGACTGCATATAGATCACAGTTGCAGGTGACACAGAACTTGAGCTTTCTCTTTACCATCTTTCTTTCCACAGTATTATATATATTATATATAAAAGCTAAGGTGAGAGATTCACAGGAAAAAGGAAACATAAAAAATTAAGGAAGAAACTGCATTGTATAAACACCATCTTCCCAATTTCTTTGTCATACATCGGTGACTCCTTTCTGATACAGGCAATCCCAACTCTTGGAGAATCACAAAACACTCTTTCCATGAAATATTTTTGAGAAAATTCAGGCAGTCAGGCATCCCCTGGGTGAGCTAAGTGATCACATTTCAGAAAGAAGAACTAAACTGTTTCCTTGAACATCTGACTATAGGCCACGTGATTGTCCATGGCCAGAGCATTTTTAAGACACTGCCAGAAATACAGGTGAGCCTGTGGGTTTGTTGGCCACTCAAGGACAGAACTCCCACAGAGCCTTTTCCTGAGCTGCAGATACTTGGACTTCTTCATGGGCTTTTCCAGAAATATCAAGATAATCACATCTACTTTTTCATCCATGAGCCTTTGATGGGATAAGTAAAATGCTATTTTAAAATTCTGCGTCTTTGCATACTTTTCTGTCATCACAAACACTGTCTTTTTGCTAAGCTGTATGCTCTGTGAAAGGTTTTCCAGAACTGGCTGCCCTGGTAACCAGTCCCTTTCTTCCAGACATAAATTAAAATGTTTCTCTCTTGGGTCTTCCAATGTGGCCACCAACTCATCCAAAACCCACTCTGTTACCGCTGGGTCCTTAGTGTCATACACAATAAAAGCATCATAGCAGCATTCTACTGATCGCAGATGCTGATACCCTCTTATCTTTGCCTTACAGAAATGGTAAATATACCACATATCCCAGAAATACAGGTGACTTGCTGTCATAACCACCATCAGAAAGAGAGCAACAGATGTGGAAAATGAGAACATAATCAGGTTAGTCAGGTCTAACTCACAGGTATACAGATTCAGAGAGACTACACTCTGGCCTTTGTGTGCCCCTGGCCCCATACAAGTTACTTCTGTGGCCAGGTAAGGAATAGTCACCTCTGTATGATTAACCCACCAGACAAACCACACAGCATCACAGTTGCATAGAAACTGATTACGATGTAGAAGCAACATTTCCAGGTTGTTGAGAACATTTTGTGGGAAGCTAGTTTTTTGGATAACCTGGATTTTATTTGAACTGAGGTCAAGATATCGCAACTGGAAAGCATCTTCTAGAAAATGTTTTGTCAGATATCTGATTTGATTCTTCATAAGAATCAGTTTCTTGAGGCTTCTGGTACAGTTGGATAATTTTTCAGGGACACTTGTCAGTTGGTTGTGGCTGAGGTCCAAAATTTCTAGATTCTTCAGAAACTGGAGATTTTTCCAATTGAAAGATTTGAGCCTATTTTTGGCCAAAGAGAGATTCTTTAGATTTGGGGGCATGCTACAAAAAACATCAGGAGGCAAGAAACTCAGGGAATTTCTAGAGATGTCCAATTCTTCTAAGTTTAGCAGATTCTGAAAGAATTGTAAATATCTATTATCACCATCTCGCCATAAAATGTCTAAGTGATTTCCTCTGAATTCTAGAATTTTGAGAGATTCACTCTCCATCTTCAGGCTAGTGGAGGTAGAGATGTCATTATTGTTCATCATCAGTTTCTTCAGAAACTTCAGGTTCTTGGTAAAGTTGAGCATGTGAGTAATTCCTTCGGATTGAAAATAATAGCTGTTGCTGCTTAAATCCAGAACTTCAAGGTTGTGAAGTTCCTGAAAGGCTGTTGAGTGGAGTAAATCAAGCCTGTTGTTAGAGCAGTCTAAGTATTTCAGCTGACGTAAATGCTGGAATTCACTTCCATTGAGAGTTTGGCCAATGGCATTTCCTGACAAGTTGAGGCACTTGATGAAAGAAAGGTGCTGAAAATCGGAGGGATTTACAAAAAATATATTATTTCTACTCAGGTCCAAGGTCTGCCCATACATGTAACAATCATTATTAAAAGCCAATAAAGGTGTTTCTTTGTTTTTGTACCTGCATCTCCTTGCATATTCATCATATCTGAAGTAATGTAACGTCTCCAGGACCTGGGGTCCATGACTTTCTACAGAAGTTATAGTGTTAGAGCAAAAGCCAGTTGCACTTGAATCTCCTGAAGGTGATATTTTATTCATTGAAAGGTCTATCACTTTCAAGTTTGGAAATTGTTTAAATATGCTGAGGTTAACAACTTTTATAAAGTTAGTGCCAAGATCAAGAACTTCAAGTTTGCCAAGATCATGTAAGGGAAAAAGATGAACGCTTGTCAACTCTTTAAAAACATATCCTTTGATCCGTAAAACTGTCAGGTTTTTCAATGAAGCAAATGACTTTGACAGATTTAGAAATGTGTGATAGACCTGAAGTTCATAATTGAAGGACATATCCAATTGGATGAGGTTGGGGAGAAAATGCAAAAATTTGGCATCCCCGATTTCTTTGGCCAAGTAGTTTTGGGAAAGGTCTAGTACTTTAAGCCTTTTCATGTTTTTAAACCATTCTTGGGGCACATGCTGGAGAGAGTTGCTTTGCAGACGCAATATTTGTAGTTCTCCCAGGGCATCAAAAGCATTTTTGTGAATCTGCAGGGGGGAGTTATTTTCACAGGGTGTGCACGGAAATGGGACATTGTAACAACGAGGGCAATTTCCACTTAGGTCAAGAATTTGCAATTGGTTGAGGTTATTAAAATCATCTTTTTGGATACTTGTGATGATGTTGTTGTAAAGATAGAGTTCTGTTAAATTGGATGGCAAGAGAGTGGGGACAGCTGTAATGTTGTTAGCTTTCAGAGAGAGCACTTTTAAATTTCTCAGGTTTTGGAAGGCATCTTTTTCAATTGAATAGGAAACATTACAAGGATTGCGATAGTAACAATTTTGGCCCAAGTAGAGCATTTCTATGTTGACCAGTGCTGTTAGATTTTCCTTCATGATGAAAAAGATATTGTTGGCCTCAAGACTCAGAAGCTGCAAACTTGGTGGAAGGTCCTGAGGTATCTCTAGAAGCTGGTTTGCATCTAGGTAAAGGGATTTTAAATACATGAGTCTACTAAAGCTTTTAGGTTTAATCTGCAGCCTCCTGGTGCACACATTGTTTTTGGGCCCTGTCCGAACAGGTATACAGTTACATCTGAAGTCAACCTCCTCTAGATGGTCCAGGTTGTGGAAGGAGTCTGGGGAAATACTTGGGATGTGGTTAATAGTGAGGGTGAGGTTGGTGGCATTGGTTGGAATACCTTTAGGAATTTCTGTCAAGTGTCTATCTGTGCAGTCCACAATCACATGGGTCTTTGAATCATCCAGACTGACATCACAGGGCAGGGTTTTAGGAAACCATCTAGCCCCAAGTAGTTTGGAAATTAGGATCATGTTCAAAAGGATGAAAAATTGTCTCTTTAGTATCTGCACTGGAAGATCCTGAAAAAAGCAAGAATGAATAAATCATTATTGTAAAATATACTAAAAATCAGAATTTAAACATTACATTTGCTGTGCCTCTTTTGCTACATTATAAAAGTAAATGACTCAGATATTGTTCTTAATGGTCTAAATAGCAACTCCACCAAGATTTCGACAGTCACCGAGCTTTCATCTATCTATATATCTATGTATCTACCTATCCATCTATGTATCTATATTGCTTTTAACACCTTAGTTTTCTAACAAAATGGCTTGTAAGATGTAGAAGCAGGATTTTTCCTACATGTTGTTATGTAGTATGCTGCCATGGAAAAGCCATTCATTAGCTGCCAAAGACTGAAATGTGAAGGGTCAAGGTATGTTTATAAATACTTTTTCCAAGTACACTTGGGGAAAGTAATACACAAATATTTTAGTTATTTATGTTTACTTTCTAAGGCTGCCCTTGTACATATCTCTGGGGTCTCATAATATTCAAGCCTCATGATATTCTAGTAGGAAAAGAGATCCTTGTTCCCAGTATTGAAATTGAAGTAATGACTTAGCAATATTGACTGGCATTCCTAAGGTTATCCACTTAAAAAGTGGTTCTTGACTGTCCAGCATACACTCCAGCCATCTTGGCCCTGACATTCTAGAAGTTAGTTCTCATCTTAGACCATTTTTGGAAAGCATCTCCAAGTGGACTTATAGATGTGTGTTTTCCCTACACATTGGGTCACCAGGGCATAAATTTCAAGAAGAGATGGTAGTAGCAGACACTGAAGATTGAGCAACCTGCAACCATAGGATTGATCAAGTGGGATTCGTATAGGAGTTAGAGTTCAGCTCTTAACAATTGTGCTAAGACTATATACATAAAGCAAGATGGTACAGGCAAAATGGAACATATAGGAGCCTACCAGAAAGATTATTCTTGGGCTTCTAGGTTTAGCATGAGAAATAAAGAGACCCTGGAAAGAAAGGCCTTCAAAGAGAATACACGAGAAATGCCAAACAGCTTTGTTCCTCTCCATATTACACTTGGCTGTCCTTGCCTTTGAGGATGTCTTAGCCATGGATTTGCTGTCTGCTTTCAGAATTTTTATCAATATTTTATGTCCTATCACTGGTTTTCACTTAACCAGAACTTATGCATGGAAAGATCCTACTTATGTTTCTACAATAAGCTTCTAACTCAATTAATGATTTTGTACTTCCAGTTTACTGATTCCACTGATTGTGCTAATGCTAAAAGACCAAGTATCTATTTAACTTAATTCTTCTAACAGGAGGTAAATAAACAAAATTTCTTTGACCTTTCTTTTTCTCTGATGCAGCATAACTCAGAAGAATCTAAATGGACTTTTTCATCCAACTTCACATGCCTAAAGTTTGTTGAACTTAGGCACATGAAATTGTCATTTTTTCCTCTTCCATGACCCTGGGTGTTCCTCTCTGTTACAGTAAGGCTATTCACTGAGACCAGTTGAGCATCTTACTCACCCTTTTCACCAACCTCTTGCTTTCCCATGTTAGCTAACACAGTACCAGCTGGAATTACTCTGCCCTTGCTCTAGTTCAAATCCTTGTCTCTAGGATGGCAAATCCAGATTATTTGTCAAGCTTTCCAAACATCAATTAATCTCTTGCTATCTCTAAAATGGGTTTCTTTTTTTTTGTTTGCCTACTTTTTAAAATTAATTTTATTGAGAAACAAATAGCAATGAGACAATTTCAAAACTGATTAGCAGGACAGTTTCAATAATTAGTACATTGCACATTGTTGTCTTTGTAGTGATTGCTCATAGTGCAAGACATAGACATGATATCCTGTCCAAGCACTATTAGTACAAATCTTTCTTCTTGTTAAATTAAGAGAAAGTAGCTGTACATCTACTCTAACTCATTGCTACTTCTTTCTCAATAAAATTAATATAAAAATAAAATGGCTTTCTTTTCTTTACAATATGAGCTCAGCCTTTATCATGAGATCTAAAATCTTCCATAAGGGAATGCTGTCTGTTTGTGGGAGTTTATCTAACACATCTCATTTATTGCTGAGATTAAGGTCTAACATACAAGTCTCTCTGCTTGGATGCTTTTTTCTACCATTTTCACCCACAGAGTTCTAGCTGTCCTTCAAAGCTTATTACTCTAATTGGAGCACTCAAATACCTGGGAGTGTATGGCAATAGATAGTTGAGGATACAAGAAGATCTTAGGTATATATGGTACAACTTCTAAGACTTAGGGAAAATGATTACTATTCAGTCTATAGGAAGAGATTGAGTCAAGAAAAAGTGATGGAACTTAGAAAAAGGGAACAAATCAGAGTGAGCCCTTTGTATAGGTCTTGATCACAGGAGTCAGGATCCTAGAATATAACTTTAGCTGTATTTCTGTCAGAAGACATGATGGGTGCATTCACTGTGCCATCAGAAGGCAATAAGTAGGGCTGGCCAATAACTTAGTGGATTAAAGTGCCTGCACGCAGGCACAAGGGCCAGGGCTCAATCCCTGGACCTGCCATGCTGGCCCTGCCCCCAGAGGGTGTTTAAAATGGCAAATGAGACTGAGCGTGGTGGCACGCCCCTGTACTCCCAGCACTTGGGAGGCTGTAAACAAGAGAATCATTGAGTCCGATGTAGTAGAGAGACCCTGGACACTCTGTAGACCCTTTCCTAAAAATAATGAAAAAAGAAAAAGAAATTCTGCTAAGAGATATTGAAATTGGGGGAGGTGAGCAGTGTTCCAGGAGGGACAATATACTTAAAGGACTATCATGAGCCCAGTGTTCTCTTCTCACCCCATTCCCATGAATGTGTATTAAACCCTAGGAAGAAGTGGGAGTGTGCTTGAATTAACTGATTTTAAAAACGTGAAGCAATTGAGACCAAAATCATCAAACTGAGATTTCTAAGACATTTAGATATTTTATGGACTGAGGAAAGTAGGGACTCTAAAGAAGTTTTTGTATGGGAAAATAAGGTGATGCTGTAACAGTAACATGCTGGCAAATGTTTAAAAACTGGCTTTCATTGTCCACCGCACATACCCCAGTAAAGCTCCATATGTTAAATCCTGATTTATAAGATTTGTCAAATTTCATAGCATCAATATTCCTACCCAGCCAATTTCAAACTACCAGTGTAATGGTACTAGATAAAGAGCTAGAGAGAGGTGCACGGAACTGCTCTTTCTTTCCCTCCCTCTCCTTTTCTTCTCATATTTTATATTTTATTAGTACATGTTTTGGTACATAGTGATTCCATTGATCATAGAGTGTGTATAAGTACATACACAGCACATCCAAGTTCTTCTCTTGGTCCCCTGCCCTTCCCCTCCCTCAAACTTTCTCCCCTTCACATTTATTTATTTTTGTTAATTTTATTGAGAAACAAATAGCAATGAGACAATTTCAAAACCAATTGATAGGACAGTTTAAATAATTAATACATTGCATATTGTCTTTGTAGTGGTTATTCATAGTACAACATGCAGACATGATATCTTGTCCAAACACTATTGGTACAAATTTTTCTTCTTATTGAATTAAGGCAAAGTAGTTGTATATCTATCCCACCCCTTCACATTTATACAGAAACTCCATTTTCAAATAAGTTTTTTTTTTTTTTAAATATCTCTTCCTTTCAGGTGCAGAATGGGGGAAGTAAAAAGAACTTGTTCAATTGGAAAGGTGAGCAAGACAATCCTCTGCTAGACTGTATTTGAGGACAGTGTTCCACTGGGCTTAACACAGCTGAGACAACAATTGTGCAATCTTCTGCTTTTGCACACCTACATATAAATTAAAATGTAAACTTTATTAGAAAGCCAATGTTCTCCTTACTTCTAAATTGTGTTTTGTGTGTGTCCACTTTTCACCCAGCCTACTGCCACCTCCCTATTCCAATTAGTCATTTCTCTTACCAGCTCTACTGCTCTGGCCTCCAAATTGCTCTCATGCGATTCATCAATCAGCATCAGAGCATTCTCTTTATCAATTGCACTGATCTATTGCACTTTGAATGAAATACAGTCTTACTTCTATTGCTTCTGTTGTGCATGTTTTGACTCTAGTATGCCTCTCTGACCATATATATATATATATATGTTAACTAATTTAATCTTACAATAGCCACTTGAACTATTACAGGTCACAGGTTTTCAATCCCTTATCTAATAGCATTGGGACTAGATGTGCTCTACATTTAAAAATTTTTCAGATTTCATGATGTGTGTACTTTGTATTATATGATATATTTTGGGGCTTGGGTGTCTGGCCCCAACTGAACACACAAATCTCTGCAGTGGTGCACAAGATTTTGCACTCTGGAATATTTTGTAGAAAAAAGAAAGAAAGAATAACCAGATCTTAAGTTTAGATAAAGACTGCCCTCTAAATGCATCTGATCATTCTGTGTGGCCATGATGTGAGGGCAAGGCCTTCATATTTGGGCAGCTTTTCATATTTGAGATTTTGGAATGGCAGTCCTCTCTATTTTCATTGTATCGGTGAGTCACCCGAGCTGCAGAGAGGCCTATGTATGTTCTGTAATATACTGCATTGCTTTCAGAGCACTGGGCACAAACAGAAATTATTTTCCTGATGCATCACCTTATTCATTCACTGTCCATTCTGCAGGAGAACATAGCTTCAAGAGATCTGAGCTCTGTGTGTCCTCAGGTAAAATATAGCTGGACTTAGTACTCCATCATGTTTGGTAAATACACAAATGGAATAATGAATTCATGTACAAATTAACAGTGAAGTAAAACAAAATACACTAAAAATATTTCTCAGAGAAGTTTCTTTCAGGCTGTCCTTTCAGACTCAGGAAGGGTGCCTTCTGTTGCTTCTATAAGAATCTTTCTGGGATTGAAGCAGGCAGAAGTACACCCTCCCTTCTCTCTTCTTCTTACTGATTGCACCTGAGGCTGTGGAATGAACACTGGGTTAACGATTAGAAGAACTGGGTCCTAGTCTGGTTTGGTAGTTCACTAATCATACACTCTTGGGGCCTGAGAGAAGACATCCCACAAGACAATGCCACATACCATAACAACAAATGTGGCATATCAAAGTCCCAGCCACCATCCTCACCTCCAGTACTTTGGACCAAGACAATGGACCTGAACTGGGCAGTGCTCCAACAATGCCTTATCTAGAAATTGTGCCAAGTATTTCATGAGAGAGAATTGATAATAAATATTGAATTCCACTGACTCATTATCAGTATCATAAGCGCTTGCCTGGCCAGCTCAAGGGCTTGAGTTCAATCCCGGGTTCCTCTCACCCCCCCCAAAAAAAATTACATTCTTCCATTGACAAGTATGAACTGGATACCTGCCAGGGGCAGGAGCCACATTGTCTCTGTCCATTAAGTGTACAAAATCTTTTGGAAGGGAGAAAACAATATAAAAATCTAAAAAACAATGTAGAAATCCATGATCTCTTTCCACCCAAGATGCTGATGTTCATATTATGTGTAACTTAAATGTATGTTGTTTTTAATTTATGAGGCAGTTTCTGATAATTTCAATAAAATCTTTTCATTATCATCAGAGTCCCAAAATTTCTATACATCTCCTGGTATCTTTTCCCCCTTTCTTTCTTGTCATAATGACAGAATTTCCAGTTTTAGTTGGACATTCACCACTCTGAAAAATGATTATATTTCCCAGATTCACTTGCAGATAAGGATGGCCATATGATTAAGGATTGGCCATTTGGCAAAGGGGATTTGAGAGAAAGTAAGGCATGCAATTTTTAGGGAATTCCCTTAATAAGCAGCACATCTAGTCCCCTTCTTCCCCATCTTGTATGGTGAAATGACAGAAATGTACCAGTCATGGTGAAACAACAGGGTGAGTGATTCAAAACATCCAGAGCCTTCCTTCCATGACCTCATACATCCCAGAAGTAACACACGATCCTGAATTGCACATTTCCAGGAGTTTATGAGAAATAAGAAAATGTTTATGCTAAGCCAATGTTAATTGAATGTGCATTGCACAAATGCAAACCTAATTTTAACCAGCAAAGAATTTGGTGATAAGTCGCTATCCATGAAAGCACCTAGGTTATAGTCATTTCATCAGGCTGTGGGCAAAAAAGACTCAGATACTGGAGACTGGAAAATTTGTGTTCCTTGTTAGGCTACTGCAGGATAAAGCTGTCACCCGTGACCTCTGGGTTAGAGGCAGAATGCATTCCCACTTTACCTTTAAGGGAAATGGTTGGGCAACATTCAGAATGATAATTTGTGTTGGTGGCTTCTTGTTTGTTTTTAACAGTCTTATCAGAGATATCAACTAACACTGAGGCAGGGCCAGAAGGAAATTTAGATTCTCCAGGAGAGATTTTTGTTCACCTGCAGCCCCGAACCCTAACTTAAAACTTTCTCCATTGGGATCCTAGTTGAATTGAAAAAGGCAACTTTTCCTTAAACTAAGGCAGATATAATGGATGGTGAAAGCCTTGGAGGAAATAAGCATGTGTTCACATGCATTTTTCAAACATTTTCCACTAAGCATTTTCTGGCAAACAGTAAAAACCAGGACAGGATAATAATCTGATTAAGAGTGTTGCCTGCTCCTTGACCTATGCATCCTCAGGATGGTTGATTAAATTGAGAGAGAGCATCACAGAACAGAAAGATGAAATGGAACACAGAGGGGAAAGTGGGGCCTAGTGCTTAGACCTAACATTGCCTAGAACTGGAGTAGCCGCCATTTACACATGGCTATTTAATTATAAGCCAGTTATAAAATTCTATCTTTTTGTCACACCAACTATATTGTAAGTGCTCAAAAGCCACACTAAGAGAGTGGTCATTGTATTTGAGGATACAGATACAAACATTTTTATAGTCGAGAAAGATAATACTGGTATAGATCAAGAGTCAGCAAACTTCTTATATAAAGGTATATTTTAGGCACAATTAGACATACTATTCAGGAACTTTAGTAGTCATTTAGAATGTGACCTATTAGAATTATAATACTTATTCTTAGCTCACAGGATGTGCAAAAGTAGGTGCTTTCTGGTTGTGATAGTGCATACCTGTAATCCCAGCTCTTAGGACACTGAGGGAGGAGGATTACCATGAATTGGAGGCCAGCCTGGGCTACATAGTGATTTTGAGGCCAGCATGGACTACATAGCAAGACCTTGTCTCAAATAAATGAGCAAACAAACACCAAGTAGTGTAACATTGTAGGCTGCAAGTCATGTGCAGACCTCTGATCTAGATAAAAATCTCAGTTATACTGTATGCATGGAATTAACTCCAAGGAAGTGCAGTCCAAGTCTACTAAGGATTAGGGGAAATTGAACATGATGTGATTTCAATGATTTATTTCCTCTTCCAATTCTAAAAGATTAAGTTCATGTCTAATAAGGAAAGTGAGAAGCAGAGGTGATATTGCTTCCCCCAGGTGGGACCCAGGTAATTCAGACCAAAGCTTGCACTACTACCTGTTCTACTATAGCCCCATTGTCTCTCCCTTTAGTTTGGGAACACCTTTAGGCCCAGAAACCATGCTTTGTCTTCACACATCCTCCATCAGAATGATGACTGCCACATACCGATTGCAAAAGACATATCTGCTGAAGAAAACAAAGCTTTAAACTGTCTTAAAAATCCCATGGAAGGCCCACATTAAGCAATCCTAACTAGTAAGATTTGATCCTGAAGATCAAATTTTGTCAAGGGAATAAGGAATGGTCCAGAGGGCCTGGGACTTTCCCTCATTGCTGAAATGAAATATCTGATACCTAGAATTAAGGAAGGAAAGATTTCCTTAGCTCAAAATCTGTAATGTTTCAGTCCACCATCAGCTGGTTACAAGGCAGGGTAGCACAGGACAGGGACCATCTTCAAGGCAGCAATAGCAGAAATGCTAAGAGGAATGCAATCCTCTTTTCCTCCCTAATATTTTAAGGAGACTACCACTCCCTGGGACTGAGACGAGTCTCTGCGTCCTCTTGCACTGGATGAGGATGTTTACACAGTGAAGACCCTGACCCCTGCTGAATCCCTTATTTCAACTTCTAAATGTCTCAAGTTTACCCAACTTATCAACCATTATAGGGGTGGAATAAGGAAAATTTGCAAAAGATAGCAGATGGTGTCATTGGTAAGGGAGCAAGCCATAGGGAAGTAGAGCTACGGGAAGACTCCCTTATGGCACTTTCCCCATGAGTGCTGTCCCTTTGACCCCAAAACACCAGCTGAAGCACAGAGTTAATTTGTCTCACCTATGAACAGATATTCCCAGGATAAGGCTTGCCCTGCCCAACACTCTGTGAACCCAAGGCCAACTGGCTTTTGTTATTCTCCCTGGTAGATAAGACGCCTCTAAGCTCTTCCTCTAGCCTTGCTGGAAGCCTGGAATTTGGAGCCTGCAAGATATATGCATTACAAGACTCCAGCCAGAAGGGAAGATTAACCATGGGGAGAAAGGTAGGCTCTGATCTAGAGGTAAGTAGAAAAAAAGTACTCAAGGAACAAAACCTCTTTAAATCAGTTAAAGAGAAAGTGTACATTTTGAGATTTAGAACCATAAAAGAAAAACTTAAGAGTATTGCTTACCAATGTGAACTATTCTTTCACTCCAGTGGAAAATTTCTTAAGTGTGGGAAGTTTCCCCTTTCAAGCAATTGGAAACTCTGTGCTTCAGTTTTATGATAGCTTCCGTTAATATTATTCTAAAATTTAAAGATTTCACACTGAGCCAGGTGTATTTTGCCACATGATACAGATAATGCATGTTATTTTGTTTTGCTTGTTTTTGGGCAATGAGTGCCTAAAGACACACATCTTTCAGTAATTTGATTTATAAAACAGCATGGCACACAAGACAGAAGCCTGGCTTTGGGGATGAATGATGGCTAATTACTCATGCAAATACCCTGGGTAAATTTGGATGCTCAATTAGTGAGGTAATTATGGTAGAAATGGAAATGTGTGTTTTTGTATGCACAGGTGTTTCTATTCTCTTAGTAAATCACCTCATTTGTTAAAATGGAAAATGCAGAGTTCTTCTTGAGCAGTCATTCATGTGTTTGTGTGTTTTAAATAAAAGCTGCCTTTCATTCTGTGCTTGTTTGCCAGGTGCTAAGAGAAACATTGCTTCTATTACATCACTGATCCCTGATCTTGAAGTTGAAAGGACAGATTAATATTTCTACTTTACTGATGAGGAATCAGAGACCTCAGAGACAATTTCATGTTGAGGTTCAAACCTATTGTTGACCAATCATCTTCAAGTTGCCTCATATAGTTGTAGAAAATGGCTTGGTATAATGCCATTGCTCTGCACTTTGGTTAATTCCCTTTTCGATTGAATGCTCCTGGGTACTCTACTACTTTCTATCTTGTACTATTTAAGATTTTTGCAGGAGGTGAATTGGATGCTTTTGTAAGAAAAATCTTCAAATATTTAAAAAGTGTATTTATGCTTTGAATGGAATCAAGCTGAAGGGGGAAAAGAATGATTTTGATACTGTAGTTCTTATGAATGGCACAGTATGTCCAGCAATGGTACATAAGGGCAGTTTATGAATTTTTCAATTTAAAGGCACCAGAACTTTACTTTCATAATAAGGAACTGTGTGCCTATGTTATCATTCAACAAATATCAGGAATCTATTGCATGCAAGTTACTACGCTAGACCAGAAAACATGTTTATTTCTTGTGTGTAGAATTCTCTCTTCTGTTGGGGAAATACATGGGGAAAATGCACGGTGAGGCAAATAAAGAAATTATGAGTTGTGGTCTCAGTCCTAGATGCAAGGCTGCTTGCTGATTCTTCCAAAAAATTTAGATAAACAAAGCTTCAAAGTGGCAAAGCTTGCTGGGTCTTGCAACACACACCATTAATCCCAGCGCATAGGAGCCTAAAGGCAGGAGAAGTATCAAAAGTTAAAGGCCATACTGATGACTATACATTGAGTTCAACACTGGGCTACAGAGTTGATCTGGGCTGCCCTAGAACATAGCAATATGCTGTCTCAAAAAAACAATATCAAACAAACCCAAAGTGGCAAAACACTATACACTTGGATGTCTGATTTTCATGGAAGGACTCAAACTTGCATTCTGAACTGAATTCTCTTGATTTTAAATCTATATCAGTTTCTCAGTAGATTGTTTATGGCTACAGACATATGATTACTAATAGAAAGAACCATTTACCAAGATGTTCCTAACTTCATGTTTTGCAAATACTATTTTTATCTTCAAAACTGCAAGCCTGTAAGAGATTGATTGTCATCCAACAAGGAGATGTATGTAACTGGAAATTTAAATGTCAAAAAAATGAGGAAGTGAATTTGAGCTGGTTGAGTTTTCTGACTTATGTTTATTCATTCTAGGAGTTAGCATTTGTTCTTGCACACTAAGAATCAGATCAAAGTTCAGCCTTTCTGCATAGAGCAATCAACAGGATTCTCTTAAACTTTGACTTTTATAAGTATAGACAGGGGTTAGGGAAGGCTATCTAATGTCATGGTCCCTTTCTGTTGTCTTTATTCTAAGACTTCGGTGGTTGACCTGGAGATTCCTGAAACTTATCTGCTAGGAACTCCCCGCAGGGCAGGTCTTCATAGACTCCCAGAACTTCATGCCACTTCTGTTTCAAAATTATCTAAGCAAAGCCTTTAAACAATGACTGCTTAAAGATTTTGCAGAAGAACAACTCAGCTAATCCATTTTTCTATAATTTGAAACATGAGATATATTCAGATAAAACTGCTGTGTTCATTTGGTTCAGCTCTCTGAAATATTAAGAATGGAAAGAACTTGATGGGAACCATCAGTTTGGCAAAATGGTTTAAAATAGGAAACCACTAATAGTACTAGAGCTGGAGGTTTTGGAATGAAAAACTATGCCAGGTTTATTATTAAGCAATAAAAGTAAAGTAGAATTCTGAAAAAAAAAGCATCAAAAGGTATAAAGGATGGGGGTCCCTTTATAATGATAATGAATATGTATATACATATATTTGTATTTTCAGGAAAAGTGTAGATTATACCTGCAACTTTAACAGCAATTTCTTTGGAGCAATGGTATAAAGGGGGTGTTTATTGGGGTGAAGATGTCTACTCTCATTTTATATTTTTGACCTGACTCCAAAGTACTGTTTTCCCTAAAATGCTTTTAAAAAGCAAAATCATCCTGGAAATAATATAACTTATTGTCACAACATGGAAGAAAACTGAGAAAAAAAATTAAATTCAGTATATGTTCATTGATATTTGCTACACGCTGAATATATTTCTTAGTGGAAGCTAGCAACATCCTGCATGACTCCCCACAGCTCCCCCAGGGTCACTTTCAAGAGCACTGGAGCAGGCAAAATTCCCAACTCAGTTGAGCTTAAGGACAGTGTGGAAACCTGTGTTTCGATAGAAATGAGCCATTTCAGTGACATTTTATGCACCAGGGTGGGGACTCCACAGATGAATACCCTTGGTAGAACCACAAAATATGGCTGCCTGGCTGGAGGAGAGTGGAGAAATAATTGTTGGAAATGCCCCAGTTGGAGTCCACCAACCTCTGGCTACAGAAGGCAGGACACAAAGACATTAAATTGTTTGGTAACGAGATTTGTGTTGCATGCAACTGTCCCTCAAGGGGCTAACCAAGTGAATAAGGGAAGTTGCTTCAGTGTGATTTCTTTGTAGCCTCCACTAGGAATTTCCCTAACACATTTCTAATTGACTCTCCCATCTTTGTATATTTTAAAATATTTCTAATCATATTCTAATTGTGGCAAAGTAAAAATATCATAGATGTCAAAGTGATGTTGTGTAACAACAAAAAAGTACAAGGACACACTGACTATTCTTTAAAAAGGAAAAACTTTTTAGCATTTATTCTCTACTTGACTTAATTTTCAGACTAAAATAAGAAAATGATATAGAGTAATTTTATGTAAATCAGGAAGTCAGCAGCTATTACATGTTTTCACAATCACCAAAGACTCCAAGATAGTAACCCTCGTGCCTTAGCCTCCTGTTCTCTATAACCACAGATTGACAAATTTTACTGTAAAGGGTGGGTTAATGAAACTTTTAGTGAAATATTTTAGTACTACCTAACTTCTAGTAAATATATTTATGGGTTTGGCCACTAAAGCAAAAGCAGTTAGAGATACTACAGAAACAGGAGCACAAGCAATATAGCTATTTGTGGACACTTTAACCTTGAATTCAACTTCTAGGTGTCATGGATGAGTACTTTTCTGGTGATGTATTTCGATCATTTAACAGATAAAAATAACATTTTTACCTCGTTGACTACACAAAAAGAGATGCAGACTGGATGTAGCACATAGTTTGCTAACCTCAGCCATAAACTTTAGTCAGATTCTGGGGTGAAAAAATATCTTAGAAGGGAGGGAGACTGGTTATTTTGACACTGACAAAGGATCTACAAAATGCATTTCAGTGTTTCAGGATAAGTCCTGAGGGGACGTGACTGACATTTTCAGATACAAAAGATACATTTCTTGTTATACAGGTCTTGCTTTATCTTGGTCTTAATCATCCAGCAGAAATGAGTAGAAATGAGCTATGAAAAGTGAAGCCATGTTAATATGTTGAGCTGTGGAAGGCTCAAGTCAACAGATTTGGTCATTGCCAGTCCTGTGGATAACCCACTACTGTTGTGCACTACTGGACTATATTGGAATATTTTGCTGAATTCATGCACTTGCAATATTTGGATAGCAATGGAATAACCATCTCTGACAAAACTAAACAAAAAAAGGAGATATAAATGAAGGACAATTTTGCATCTGTATATACAAAATAGTTAGGATAGATGCACACCTACTTTCACTTAAATCAATGAGAAGAAAGATTTGTACTAATAGTGTTTGAAGAGGATATCACGTCTGTATCTTGTGCTATGAATGACTACTACAAAGGCAACAATATGCAATGTATTAATTGTTGTAACTCTCTTACCATGTTTTGAAGCTGTCTCATTGCAATTTTTTCTCAATAAAATTAATAAAAAATAGTGTTTTTAATGCCAGCTCAGCCTTCCAAATTTTTAAATACTCATATTTAATTAATGTAGTACCATTGATATCTCTTCATCCATTTTTTTAGCCATTGAGAAATCAGTTAAGTTTATGTTACATTTTAAAATTGCTCAACCACTGTTAACATTTTGGCTTGTATCCTTCCAGTGCTGATTGCCCCATCCCTGCATCTACTTTGCATGTTAAGAAGCATTTTAGTAATAGCCAGGGCTTTGACAGAGGACAGATTTGGTTTGAAATCCTTATCCAACATGGCACATGGCATAATTCCTTTGCCAGGCTGCGGAAACTATTTTGGTAAATGGTTCATCACACTCTTGGAAACTTGTTTCTTCTTCTATTTTTAGTTGTCCACTTTCTTTTGCTAAATTTATTTTTTAAAGAATACAAAATGGTAACAGAAAAAAACAGCATTATGAACAGTAAAAAATTTCGACAACAATATTTGCTGTACTGCATGATGTTATCTTCAACTTACTTGTTTAGGATACCAGATATAAACCTGCAAGATTGATTTAAACAGAAAACAAAATAAAACCAAAACAAAATTCTTATAATAAATTCAAAAAGAAGAAAAGTAAGAATAAAAAGAAAAAATAAGCATTAAAATTAAATGCTGGTTTAAAATGTCCAGCAAAAATCAGCAGTACAATTATCCAAGCTATCTTGCATATATACCTACATATGTCTTTTTCCCTTCTCTCTTTTGTCCTTTTCTTCATCCCAGTTTTTCCTTCCCACTGAACAAATTCTTTCCCTTTCAGTATCTGTTGTGGCTTTTAGATTTTTATTACTCTTTCTGGTTCACACACCAGAGTTTCAAGAAGTCCAACATCCAGATTAAAGAATTTGACATGAGTTAAATATTTTCCCTGTGCTTTGGGACTTTGCATTTTTTTTATTTTGAAAATAATTTTCGTGTTTCTTATAAAGGATCTAGAAATTTCCCCTTTGTTATTAAGATGCAGTAACGGAACCCATATTTCTTAAGTGTCTGTGGTAGAAGTGCGTGCCAGACCTGGAGAGATATAGGAGTTTCAGACAGCTCTGGAATCAGGCTGCCCAAGAAGCCACGTCTTAAACTTAAGTACCTTAAACTCTCAAGCCCCAATTTCCTTATTTATACTTCACATGGGCTGCTTTGATACTGGAACAGAATCATGTGTATCAAGTTCTTAACCTGAAGCTTGCCTAGCAATAAGTGTCCAAAACCTGTGAGCTCCCTGCATTACCATTTAATTTCTATTGTGCCATCCTTCAAGAAGCACAGAAAGATATAGTCATGTGCCCCCACTAAAATAGACATCTAGGTTTCTAGGAAATGAAACTAGAAGTGGTTTTTTTGTAGCACAGTAGTCCCGTAATTACTACTCTATTAGATTTTAGTCATAAAATGAGTCCAACATTCATATCTAGATAACATTGTGGATTCCTAGTACAAATCCTCCACTGTGTAGCCGGGCGTGGTGGCGCATGCCTGTAATCCCAGCACTCAGGAGGCTGAGGCAGGAGGATTGTTGTGAGTTCGAGACCAGCCTGAGCTACAAAGTGAGCTTACGGCCAGCCTGAACTGCATAGTGAGACCCTGTCTCAAAAAGACAAAAAAAAAAAAAAAAAAAAAAAATCCTCCACTGTGACTAGTATGCATGACAAAATAATTTCATAAAAAAGCCACCCATGTCTTTTTGTGATTTATTTTTGGCATGTCTCATCACTTACACTGGTACCACACCACTCACAAAAGCCTTGAGTAAACCCAGTGTTATTGGAGCCTAACAGTGGTTCTGAAGGCAACTGGGGAAGTGTTACAATGCTCCTTTCAGAGTCAGAGAAACTGAGCTTCTAAAGGCTTGGGTATGAGAAACTAGATTCCCCAGCCAGTCATTGGAAGAGCCATCCATTGGTAAAGATTCTCCTTGAATACACTTCAGTCAGGTTCCTCTAAGCCTAGGTGACTTGGCCTTTGGATTTTGTGTCCATCTTTGCATTGCTCAGTTGGAATAAGACTCCTACCAAGGTAATTGATTGGGAATTCTCCTGCATACCTTGGTTTGCCATTACCTTGGGTATCTGATCAAATTCCTCATTCCTCCCAACCCCCAGAAGATGATGTGGACTAGATGCGTATCTTGATCTATAGGCTTCTTCCCTGTGTCCAGCAAGAACCTGGTCTAGTTAATTTAGGCAGAATTCCTTTACCCATGAAGGTTCCTCTTAGTAATTCCCATCTATTGACTGCTGTCCTATTTATCCCATACATGAACTTGAGCCCTATTCTCTGCTGGGTTCTCTTTTTTTCTTGTCCCCGTAGTTCCTGTAGTGCCCTCTTTAACTACTTGCCAGCTCTGTTTTTCTTTGGCAGCATCAGAGTTTGGGGTGCCCTCCTATGTGCATACCATCAGCATAGCCTCACAACACCAGGTGCTAGGAAAAGCATAAAGTAACTTCCATAATTTGTATGGATTTAAATCCAAAAATCTAGGATAAAGAAAGCAGCCCACTGAACCTATATCTCTAACTTGAATATCTGTTCCTGATAACTACAGTATGTATTTAACTTTTACAGGAAGTTGGGTAGAACAAACATCTATGGATCTAAAATTACGAAATACTCCCCTACTTCATCTGAGTGATCAAATGGCACAAAACAGTTTTCCCCAAGAAATAAGTGAAGTACAAACCTTAAACATTACTCTTGCCAACTGGTTTCAGCTCTTCTCACAAATAGTACAGATAACAATTTTAAGGTTCTCTTACCATTTTTAATCTTCTTTCAAAGTGGAATGCAGAGGTCTGGTTGAAGAGGGAAGAGCATGAGAGACACCAAGGTCAGCCCAAGATGAAGCCAGCAGCATCAACTAAGATAAAGAAAAGCATCATATTTGACATTGCAAAGACAGTAGAACACTGTAGTTTAAAACCATGCTGGGAAAATTGCCTTCAAATGTGCTATTGAAAATACCTATCACTGGTATTTATTCCTTCAAAGTTAGAGAAGGTCAAACCCTAATATATATATATCTAACATCACTAAAACTTGAATTTACCTTAGAAGAATTGACATTTTAGACAACCACAGTTTCCCTTACATTCTAAAAAAATTGTGCATATGATTTAAGTCCCCTCTCCTCCCTTTTCCAGTCCTTTCTAACAGGGCATGCATGTACTTACTTAAATGATCCAAATTCATTCCAATACTTAAAATACTTTCCTTGATTGCAAGGAGTCTTCTAAGATGCAAGGATGAACACCAGGCAGCATAGAATCATAGAGACTCCAGCTGCCAGCCTCTGGGTTTCAAGTGCAAAGACGAGTTGGTGGCAGTGGGGGGAGCAGGGCGGAGTGTGACTCTTCAAACCACCCCAGACATGAGATTTGCGGAAACACCAGGTTCCTCTTATTTCTACCACCATAACTAGAAGAATAGCACATCTGAACTTTGAAAAAGTCAGTACACCAATCTGCTTTATTTTTTTTTTTTTTAGCATTCTTGACACTTTCGGCCAGTACATTCTTTTTTGGGCTGCAGAATGTTTGGCTCCATCTCTGCTATGTGCCAATCACATATCAGTAGCACTGGGTCCTCTCTGTTATGACAAGCAGAAATGTCTCAAAACTTTGCAAAATTTCCCTGAAAAGGCAGAAGACTCCAGGTGGAGAACCACCATCCTGTTCATGTCTTGGAGACAAATATAGTTTAATTTTGTTGTTGTGAGCCCAGCAGAAAGAGCTATAGACTTACAAGACATAGCAAAGCTCCAGCTCATTGACTCACTGTAGATTAAAAAACGTCAGCTGTGTTTGTGGTCTAGTGCGCTATAAAGGCTCGCTTCTCAAAATGTGGGTCCTGGCAAAATAGTTCCTTTCTTAACTGATTATCTAATCCTTTGGTGGATCTAGTCAAAATACTATAGCCATTTCTACAAAATATTTCATCCATTTCATTAAATTTACTTAATCTATCTACTCTGTTTGGAAAGGAATAGGGTAAATGCCGAGTTTGGCATGAATAAATCAGTTGACAATGACAAGGTAGAAAATATGGGTAGAAAAATCATTGGTTGGAGTACTCCTTTGCTATAAGAACAATAAGTTCCAATCATTTGTAGGAAAGTAGTGTACATTGAGATCACAATGTTAAGTGAAATAAACACACAAGCTGAAAGATTGCATGGTATCTCTCACAAGAGAAAGGCAACATACAAAGAATTTAAAGAATGAAGTAAAAGATATATAATAGAAAACAAGGAGAAAGATCTTTTGGAAAGGAGAAATGGGCCAAGAGATAGAGGGAAGGAGGAGAGAGAGGATTGGAAAAATGAAGCAAAAGAATGCAAATGTGTTATGTATATGCATCAACTCCCCAAGATTAACGTAATCATTTTGATTGCAGATGTGCAAATAAAACATTTTTGAGAAAGAAAACTCAAGCTGAGTGTACTGGCACAGGGGGATGAAGCTAGAGGATTGCTCTGAATATCAGGTCAGCCTGAATAGCATCATGAGACCCTGGCTTGAAATACATAAATAAATAAATAAATAAATAAATAAATAAATAAATAAATAAATGAGAAAAGTCATTTGATGCCCCAAATCAGCCAAACAACTACTAGTTAAACTAATAATAGGTGACATTTACTAAGGCTTTGTTATGAGCTAGGTACTGTTGTAACTTCTCCATATGTATTCTATCAATAAACACTAAGAGTGAAGTAAGTATCTTATTTGTTATTCTTTTCATAACAAATACTGGAACTGATGCAGAAATAATTTTGGCCTTGCTTCACGTGAGACAGCAAAGGGATAATCAACACAGGAAGTAAAAGATCTAACATCTTAGCTGGTTGTAGCAGTACATGTCTATAATCCCAGCACTTGTGATGCCAAGGGTGGAGGAATGCTACGAGTTTGAGTTTACATGGTGAGATATTGTTTCAAAAACAAACAAAAAATCCAACATCAATCAAAGCACTTTACTATGCCAACAATATGGAAAAGTTAATAGATTTTTCTGATATAAACAATAACTGGTCCAGAGTGGAGATGAATGGAAGGAGAGAACCCATTTTCAACAGGAACATTTGGAGTACTTGGAGAGAAAGTTAACAGGGAACACAAATAGTTAGGACAGCTAGAGAAGTTGGGGTTCCCCCTAGAAGCCTGCACCCTTTTCCTGTGTCCTCCTCAGCCTCCTTCCATTGTCCTTAGCAAGCTGTCATGGGTCTTTGGAGGCCCTGTCACATGGACAGCTCCTTGCTCTCTGCTATCAGGTTCGCTCTAGCCTTTGGGAGGCCCCGGGGTAGGAGATGGAGGTTGGGAACCCTGTTCCTGCATCCTTGCTCTGCCTGTCTGAGAACTGACTGTAAGCCTTGTCTAATGATGGTTGCTTCCAGAATCCCAGGCTTACCTCCTCCCCTTGCTACTTCACACTCAGATGGCTTGGGAGGCTCTCTCCTGAGGTGGTGCACCAGCCTTTCCAGTTTCCTTAAATCTTGCACAAGGACAGACACTTTGCTGAGCTCATCAGTTTCCCATGTGAGCATGACATTTGTTTCCTTCCAGAGCTGGAGAGGATGCATAGATGTATATAAATGAAAGCCTCAACTTGTAAAGACTGGAAATTCTGCTGAAATTGAGTTTTAGATGCTATGCAATCTCATCAAATAACAGTAGGATTACATGAGAAACTTGAGGAATAAGATGGGCCTTTCTGTTAGTCACAAACACTGGGATAATGTTATTCATGAATCTTATCTTTTGTTTAATAAGGAAACATTACCCAGGCTTAGGCATTGGGTCTGACTGGGGGAAGACCACATTAGAGAAGAGCCAGGTGGATCTTGAAGGAGAAAGCACCAAGCGGGGGATTTGTCTTCCAGATCTGTTGTTATAACACTGCATTCTCTGAGACAGCATAGCACCAGCTCATCAGAAACAGAGAATGAGAATTAAGTAAAGGCAAATATGGGATATTATGGGGGATAACATCAGTACCAAAAGAGGTCACTTAAATAACATTGGGCAACTAGTATAAAGTTTAGAAAACCCGCAGCCCAACCTCAGTTTTACTATCAAAATAAATTTCATATGGTTCAAAAATATATAGCCCCAGGGCAGGCCTAATAGGTCATTAGACTAAAGCACTGCTTAGGTAGAGTGCAGCAGCCAGGGTTTAATCTCCAGCATGCCTTGCAGGCCCTGCCTCCCTGGGGTGCTCTGAGCTGGTGATGAGACTGGGCATGGTGGCTCATTCCTGTAATTCCAGCACTTGGGAGGCTGAAGACAGGAGAATTGCTACAAGTCTGATCTATGTATTGAGACAGTCCTAAATACAGAAATATATATATATATATATATATATATATATATATATATATATATATCCCCATCACAAAAAATTAAACTAAAATTAAAAATAGCTAAGGGTGTAGCTCAGTAGCCAAGTGCTTGCCTAGCATGCATAAGATGATCCTGGGCCAATCCCTAATACTGCAAATAAAGAAATAAATAACACTGATCACTAAAATGTTCTAGGAGAAAATACATAGTGGCTGGCTTCAAACTTATAGCTTCACCAGTTCTGGGGGTATAAAACCTCCTGTATGCAGGGATTCCAAAAATTTGGCATCACATCTGCTACCAACTTTACATTTAGGAAAAATTAAGACATAAAATGTTTTTAGGAATCGACCCAGAGCGCAGGCCCAGCATGTGAGTAAGACCACCTGGGCCGCCAAGTCCTGAAGCGACCAAGAGAGCAGGCCCAGCGTGGAACCCTTCAGCAGAACTCCATACAAAGAAGCTAGAGACAAGATCCAACCAGTTCATTCAGAAGCAGAACATCTTGCCAGTGTGACACAAAGGGTTCACTTGCAAGGCTGCAGCAGGAAGAAGTGGAGCACAGCAGCCAGTCCCAAGCCACACCCACTTGGAGGAGTCTGAACTTCATAGATCCAGACCTGGTGCTAAGGTAATAACTCTAAGTTCTACACCAAAGGTCAAAAATTAGCAGTATACAAAATGACAAAGAGAAGGAACAAAAAGCAGTCTCAGGCCCCGAGTCCACCCAGTACAAATGCAGAAGACAGTAGCATAGAGGGAATTGGAAATCACACACCTGAAATCTCTGAAATAATAGCATTGGAAGTAAAGAAAGAACTGCAGAAAGGTATAGAAGAAATCAGATCAGAAATTATTTCTGAAGCAAAAAATGTAGTGATAACTATAATCAAAGAAGTACTAAGTGCTTCTAAAGAATACATTGATAAAAAATAGAGCAGAATATAAAAGTGATGGAACCCCTGAATAAGCAATATAGGAAAGAAATAGAATGTATGAAACAGTTCCAAAGTGATACACAGGAAGTTAAAACCACAATCACAAGCTGGCAAATCCGATTGAATGAAAGTGAAAATAGACTTTCTGACCTTAAAGACACCACTGCAGCTAGTGAAAAAGTAAGCAAATATCCCTTTAAAACAGCTAGAATGCAGGAAAAAAATAATTCAACACCTGCAAGACGATGCAAAGATGAATAATGGGAGATTAATAGGCATCAATGAGGAGGAAGGAGTCAATACAAATGATATAAAAAGAATATGGCCAGAAGTAATAGCAGAAAACTTCCCAAATATGGGGCAACAATCTGACCTTCAGTAACTGAAGCATATAGAACTCCAAATAACATCAACCCAATTAAAACCATTTCCAGACATATAACAATCAAGATCCCAGAAATTCAGCGCAGGAGCAGTATACTAAAAGCTGCTAAAGAAAAGAAGCATCACATCTAAAGGAAAACCCATCAGAATAACGGCAGATTTCTCTCCACAAACCATCAAGTCAAGAAGAGCATGAAGCAAAGTACTTCAAGTCTTACAAGAAAACAAATTCCAACCCAGACTGATATACCCTGCAAAATTCTCTTTCAAGTATAATGGAGAAGTAAAATACTTCCATGACAAAGAACAACTAAAGAATTTCATGATGACAAAGCCAAGCCTACAAAGACTACTAAATGATGTTCTACAGAGGGAACAAAATGATCACAACCCCATGAATAAGAATGGAAAGAACCTACCAAATAGGGCAAACAAACACAGGAGAATAAGAGGTGTACAATAGCAGTCTTTCAGTTATTCTTTTGCATACCACAGCAAAATATTTCCATTAATGCACTACAAATGGACTTCTCTTGCAGCCTATGGGTCAAGATTCCATATGGGGCTATAGGGTGGACTTCAAGGAAATAGCTGTAGCTCAGTCCCACAAGTGACACCTGGACACCACTAAGTGTCATGGTCATTATCCATGTCCACAGCACACTAGAAATTTGTGCAATATCCTATCCCCAAACTGTCAGAAGTTTTGGTCATTTATTTGGCATTCCAGCATTTAAATTATGTTTAATTCTTAGTACTTCCTTACCATCATGAAAACTTTTTCTTAGATGAATTGTTTTGAAACATTCAATTTTTTAATTGATTAGTATTTAATTTTCTGAATATTGGTTAATCTTAATTTTTATTTTAAGATTTACACTGTATCTTTGTATTACAATTTATCTAAAAGACATCATATGATGTCTTCTCCTAGTATTTGAAACATTAAAAAGTATATTTCTATTTTTTGTTGAATTTATATTACTTCTTCCCCAAACTTTATACACACACATATATATGAAAAAAATATATATGTATAACCCAGCATAAGATTGGTACTGTTTCATAGAAATCTTCAATTATATTTTAAATAAGGGTTCATCTAATATATTTTATATAGTCTTGCATAACTATCACTTTGGGATCTCTTTATTGTCCATCCAGGAGCATACTACAACTTCTCATGCCTTTTGAATTATGCTCTTTATTATCTCCTATATGCTACATCTGAAGGTATTAAAATAGTTCAAGTTTGTATAACTAGAAATATTTTACTTTTAGTTTTCAAAGGTATGTTTGCTAAGTGTAAAATTCAAAGAGGACTGACGTTTTTTCTTCCATCCTTCAATTATCCTAGTTTCTTACACACTTGGTCTTTTTTTCTTTCCAATATGGAATAAGATGCTATTTAATTTTATTCTTCAATAGCTAATATTTTTTATGTATATGCTTTAACCATTTTTTTCTTTATAATAAGTTTTGGACAATTTCATTTTTGTGTATCTTGGTATGATTTCATTTAAATTTCTTGTGTAAATGGTTCATTTTTCTTAGAAATGTTATAAGTTGAACTAAATTCAAAAATTTTAAATCTTTAAATATTTATTGCCTACTCATTTCTACTTTGAGAATTCTAATTATACAAATATAAAAAAAGAAAGGAGCAGTTAATGCTTACAATTTTTGTTTTTACTCTGATTTTTTTCCTCTCTTGAATTTGTTATAACTTCTTAGCTATTGTTTTTTCTTTTAAACTAAACTTATACTCTTATATCTGGTAATCTGAAAAGCTAATTTGCACATAGCATCATGTAATGCAGCAACCGTTGTTGGATTCCTATTACTTTGTTTAGTGAAATCTTGTATCATGTATAATTCTATTTTCTTCTATCACTATTTTGTATTCTTTAAAAATAATAAAAAATACAAAAAAGTTTTTAAAATTGCACAATATAATCTCTTACCAGTTGTTTAAATAATTTTTGTTTGAAGTCTATATAATACTTTGGGAGGATGGTCATTTTTACTGTTGCTTCTTCCTACTCAAGAGCAATGGATATTTTTCTATTTTCTGATATCATCTACCATCTAATTTTTCAGATACCATAGTTTTCAGTGTAAAGATCTTTTGCTTCCTTTCTTAGGTTGATTCCTAACTACTTCATCTTTCTGGATGTGAAAGGCATGGTTTCCTTATTTTCAGTCTCAGTGAGTTTTTGTGCACAGGCATGCTACTGATGTTTCAGTATTGACTTATCACATTGCTCTGGTGTGAGAAAGCAAAAATATAAATAAGGACCCAAATCTACACTAGTCATTATGAAATAGGAAGAAAATCCTCAAATTGGGAAGGGGAACTAGGGAAGGGGAGAGGAAAACAAAGGCCGAGAAAGAGAAAAGAGGGAGAGAGAGAAAAAAGCTTTTGTAAATGAGGAGAAGAGGGACTGAAAGGAATATAAGAGGATGGGGGGAAAAAGGAATTGAGATAAGTCATGTACAGGTACAAAGTCCCTATGATGAAAATCATCATTATGTGTATTGGAAACATACCTGTAAACATAATTGATAAAAAAATAATATAGTAATAGGAAAAATTAGATATTTCTTTTTTTCCATTTATTTTTATTTTATTGAAATACAAATGTCAATCAGACAGTTTCAAAACATCATAACCATACAGAGCCGATGAAATAATACATTGCAAACTGTTTTCATAACGTTTTGGTATTGTACAAGGTGCATACATGATATTATATTTACAAAATTAGATATTTCTTAATAGCATGCTATATTGGCAATATGTATACACACATATATGTGTGTTTATCATTTGAAAGCCGCAGAGATAATTTGGATCCCTGAACAGTCCTAAAATAAGGATGGCATTGAAGAGAATGCTTAATAATATTATCTTATCTTATTGATATTGATTTTGTATTGATATTGATTCTGCATTTAGATTTCTCCAATTTGTCCCATAAATATCTTTTCTCCCCCATGTATTTGGTGCTGGATCTCAGGACACAGCTCAGACCAGTAGTGATCATCTCATTTTCAGCCTCCCCAGAGCTGGGATTATAGGTGTGCACCACCATGCCAGGTCTCAGTGGCCAGATCAGAGCACCCGGAGGCAGGCATGGCATGGCATGTGGTGCCCGGGATTGAACCTTAACCCCTGTGCTTGCCTAAGCAGGCACTTAGTCTGCTGAGCTATCTCACTGGCCCTTCCTAAGCATCCTATAGCTTTTAGAATTATATCTTGTACCCTGAGAAACTACTTTAAAGATAACACCATGTAAAGTGTTAACTGTTACTATATTATTTTGTTATGAGATTTTGTTTTACCTTTTTTCCATAAAATATTTTTTTTACAAAAGAAGTCCTTGGTGTTCACACAGAAATTTTGATCTCTATAACCTTTTTTAAGATCTTTGTTTATATCAACATCTTTAAAAAGGTGTATGATTTTCTCAAAGCTAACTCCAAGTTCTGTATCAAAAAACTGTCTTCTTGAGTGGTAGAGCTGCCGTTATGTGGTAGACAGCAGCAGGAGAAACACTGGAACTTCACCCAGGATTTGGAGGCGGGTTTATTTATGTTGACAGGCACTGATCAGGATGACCATCCCCAGAATATCAGGCCCTGAACTCTGGTGCTCTAGGGCTTTATGTCATGCACAAGCAGGAGGCACAGAGGAGGTACCAAGGTGAGGCAGAACAGCCGGCCAGATCTGATGAAATAGCAGGTTGAGATCATTAGTTATTAGTTACAAGGGCACATGAATGATCATTTGTCCATGAAGTTCGGTACAGTGGTATGCCATCCTGTATGTTCAGTTATGCTCTCATGGTTACAGGGGCCAAGAAAGAAATCCCAAAGCCAATTAGCAGTTATAGAGCTGGAGGTTTTCAGAACAAAGTTTGAAAAAGAGCACTTGATCTTATGCAGTTTGACCCTTTTTCAGAGCTTTCCAATTATGTGCTGACTATTCAATATGATCAAAGTGTGCTGTTTGCTATGTACAAAGGAAGACATATTCCTTTAAAACAAAACCCCAAAACCCAAGATTTTGAAATATTAATTTATAAAAGCTGAGAAATGAAAAGCTAAACTTAACCCTGTTATTTTAGTGCTACAATAATTCTCCACCTCAAAACTGGAGGCAGTGACATTTATTGTCTCCTTCTCCTCCTCCTCCTCCTCCTCCTCCTCCTCCTCCTCCTCCTCTTCCTCCTCCTCCTCCTTCTGCTCTTTCTCTGAAAATATTTTGATTGAGGCTTTTGGTTGGCAAATATCAGGCATTAGCTTTTTAACCTTTTATTTAATTTTGACAGAAAAAATAGTGAAGTAAAAGCTATGGCAAATAGGAAAAAGAAGAAAGGAAAGAAACAATAGATTGAATGTGGCTTTTGGTTAAGCAAATTATAAACAAAGGCCTATTTCAGTTTTATTTTATTATAGTAGGTAATATATATTCATACGGCACTACAGGAGGAGGGGAAAATGAGGAGGAGGAGAAAGAGAGAGAGAGAGAGAGAGAGAGAGAGAGAGAGAGAGAGAGAGAGAGAGAGAGAGAGAGAGAAAGAGAGAGACAAAGACAGAGAGAGAGACAGAGACACAGAGACAGAGACAGAGACAGAGAGAGAGAGAGGGAGAGAGAGAGAGAAGAGAACATCACTTTCAGACCTTTGGCTAACAGCCCCATAGCCCGTTGGCTA
>PVKA01023499.1:0-35546 GCA_004027165.1 Ctenomys sociabilis
CCCAGGTAGGCCTGAGGTTTTTGTGTTCTCTTTGTTTTAAAAACATGGATAATTTAAGCTCTATGGCCGTAAGCAGACATAACATTGGACAGTAATCTGTACAAGCTGACATGGTTTGTTGATGTACTAAGGCGATGCATACAGAACAGGATGGCGGTCTAACCTCATGTATGCTCTTAGAAATTATTTGGGCTTTACACTGTTTGGGGGAACCTGGGATTCTCCTCTCCTGACCTCAGCCTTATCTGTTCACCCAAGCCTTCCATTTTTGTTATTGTTTTGAGTTGTTTTTTAGGATGTGTTCTGTCCTCCTAAAGACTCGTGGTTGAATTTTAAGGGGCTTCAAAAATTAAAACCACTAAGAAATCGAAGATCTTTCCTATGGCAAGAAAACCTGAATCCTGGCTTTCTAAATGGTTAACTGAGGACTGGTCAGTTTATTGTCTGTCATTGAATTTGAACTGGGGCAGAAAGTAGCCCTCCTATGGATACCTCATGCAGAAAGATACCTGGATCTCAGAGGTTAGTGGCCAGCCATGACAAAAATGTTTGTTTTTGATGTACGCTTTCTCTTCTAACTGTCAAAAAAACCACCTTTTCACACAGTGCTACCTGTGGGCTGCCTTGCCAAATGTGTGGCTGATGTTGCCCTGTGCTGGGCAAGCTTTTTGGCAGAGGCAATTACCTTCTTTTGCTTCAGATGCTACTTAAAACATTATGGATGTTTACTATTTGGTAGATACAGAAGCCTGCCCAGCCTATAGGCATTGGAGGTGGTATTTCATTGACTCTCTTTCTCCTGTTTATCACAGGAAAGTGATTGGCTGAAAGTGAACTACTGTGTCCAACTAGAAAACCATCAGTTGTGTTTTGTGGATGTCTTATTGTAGGTCAAAGGAAGCTTTGTGATTCCTATGACTTGTTGCTCCTCAGAGGGCATGACCTTGGTGGACACTTATTTTGTTACAAATACTCTGTCTTTCTTAAGAAAAAAAAAATCAATTTTCTAGGCTTCATTTGAGTGACTGACAGAGATGTCCTATACTAAGGGATTTATCTCCCAGACTAGGGAGATGTGCGTTTTGTTTCTCTCTGTTCATGGGTAATTGGATCCTGCAAGATAGTCCATATCTCTGTACTATTTGGCAGAACAGTTGGTTTTCTTGGAACTTTAAGAGCAGCTATTGATTTGTTTTGGACATAAAGGATGTTATTCTTGTTCTGTCATAAGCAGACAAACAATGGTAGCCTGAACAACGTAGGAGGCCACTTCTCCACAGGTAGCACATTCACACTGTGGCACTTTTGAAACTTGTTCTGTGAGTCAGTGGAAACCTCCTTGACTAGAAGGCCAGAGGTCACTTTCAAAGAGCAAGTGGCTTCCTCCCATCCTGGGAGATGCCCAGAATTTAAAGAGGAGGTGGGCAGAGCATCCTCCTCCTGGGCCTGAATGCAAAAGGGATCGTCTCTCATCATATAACCTTGACTTCAGACTGCATATTGACTCAGCTTGCAGGAAGAAGGTAGATTTAAGGAAGAAAAGTTGAAGAAAACAAATTGATTCCATGTCAAGTTGTTGGGAAAGTACTGGAAATGAAGAAAGCAACAGGCTGTCTGGGTGTCATCATGTGACAGCGAGGACCCCATCCAGAAGATGTGTGTTTCTTAAGCTTTACTGTGTCGCAGAGATGTTTGTTTGTTTACATATGGTCTATGGTTGCTTTCACTTTATAGCGACAGCATCGAGTAGTTGCAAGGGAGATGCATGGCTCACAAAATGGAAAATAGGGCCAACCAGATAGCTCAGCAGACTAACGCACCTGCTTAGGCAGAGCACAGCAGTCAGAGTTCGATCCCCAGTGTGCTACGCCAGCCCCAACCCCAGGGTGTGCTGAGACAGTGATTGAGATTGGGCATGGTGGTGCACACCTGTAATCCCAGTGCTTGGAAGGCTGAAAACAGGAGCATCACTATGAGTCTGATCTATGAAGTAAGACCCTGTAGAACCTGTAAACCTTGCCCTAAATTCATTAAAAAGATGGAAAATAGTTACTGTCTAGGCCTTCACAGAGTAAGTTCACCAATCCTGCCACCTGCTATGCTGCAAACTAGTAAAATGAAGGAACATTACTTAAACCAAACTAACTTTCTACGTTGGGGATGTGGCTCTTTCATTTTGAAACAGAGCCATTACAGCATAGAAAGGGGCAGTGTGGCTTGTGGTAGTCATTATTTAAATAGCAGAGAATGTCCAAAAGGTATGTCTGGCCAATAGAGATTCAGCAGATTCTCCTGGAGCCCTTACTGTTTAGTAGGTCCTAGTCTAGCCATATGGGAAAGGGGACAAAGGACTATCACGTCTCACATCTTTTTTGAGGGTAAAGACAAACACCAAGAGCTAGACAACCATGCTCTGAGACAGCTGACAGGAATGAAAAAGGGCTTTCTCCACAGATGTCCACCAAAGACTACACAACAGTTATGCACTTAAAGTCTTGCTCTTTTTGTTTGTTGATTTTGCCTGCTCTCTGTTCTTTTTGTGCTTCTATACCTGGCTTTCCTTAAATATCTGGTGTCCTGGGCTCAGTGTGTTCCCTGAAAGTTCACTCCCTGCAGCAAATTGGGTGGAGTTGATTAGGGGGGCTTCTGGCCTCCTGTCGCTGTGCATGAGTCTGGCATGCTAGGACCTGTGGAGAGGCCTGTGTGCACCTGGTCTCGCTCAGGCTGTCACTTCATCTTCCTGCTTTCAGTCCAGTTCTACAGTCACACCTGCTACTTCTTTTTTCCAAGCCCCAAAGCAGAGATGATTAAACCTCTAAGTCATGGCGAGCAGCTTCCAGGCTGTGCTGTATAGAGTGGGCACCTAGAGAATCCTATTTCTCTTTACAGGGATTTTCTCCTCCCATTTCTAACCTCATGCCTCACTCCTGCCTCCCACATACCCCAGGCCTCTGGCTCCAGGGCTTTCTAGGGCCCTGCTGCATGAAGGTTCCTCCTCTTTAGCACTTGCCTCTGCAGACATAGAAACTGATCTGTCTGCTGTGCTGCAAGCCCTCTATCTGCTTTCCATCTTTGTCTAGTGGTACTGAGTTCAGGTGCTGCCAGACAGAATCTTGGTTCCTGTTTGTGTAAATCAGGGCTCTCCAGAACCAGCAGTGTGTATTTTTTTTCATTTTTTCCTCCCTTTTCTGTATTTTAGGAAAGGATCTACAGCATGTTCAGGGTCTCACTAATAGATCTGACTAGTAGTGATCCATGTGTTTACAGCCTCCCAAGAGCTGGGATCACAGGCATGTGCTACCATGCCAGGTCTCAATTACCATTTCAGCACTCCCCGGGGGCAGGGCTGGCAAGACAGGCCTGGGATCAAACCCCTGGCCCCTGCACCTGCTTGCAGGTGCTTTAATCGCTGAACTATTTGGCTGGCCATAGAGTGTATTTCTTTCTCAGCATCTACCCCTCCATCAATCAAGAGACTTACTGTAAGAAACTGGCTCCTAAGGTTGTGGGAGCTGGCATACCCGAAACCCGTAGGGCAGGCTGCTATGTTGCTAATTCATACAAGAGCTGACGTTTCAGTCTTAAGCCTGAAATCTGCAGGTTGGCAGCAGGTTAGTACTTACAATGGAAATGGTGCAGTTTCCATGTGGTGTGGCTGCAATTTCCTCTTTTTCTTTCTTCTTTTAAGCACTTTATAAAATAGCACAGGCTGCACGGATCATAGGCTCCATTGGGACATACCGGTGGGCATTTGCCTGAGGTCAACCCACCTTGTGTGCATTCTTTTGAAAAGAAAGCTTCCAGGTTCATTGTCACTTTGAGGGACATCAGCAAATTTGGCAAGTGTCCTTTAGTAGGCGTTTTCCCTAAGATCTTTATCAATCAGTGTTTCTAGCTTCAAAGATGATTACAGAGACTCTAGGAGGCAGTGGTAGTTATTTTGCCACACCTCTCTATCAAAGTGAGGATTCCCCACATTCTGGAGGGCTTGCTTTGGGAATGCCCAACTCCAACTCCCAGAGAGCTGGGCTGTCTCTGCTTGGGAGCAGTGCTGTTCCTCCACCCAGCGTTCATTTTCAGCCATCCTCTGAATGCAGCCTTTTAGACAGTTTCTCCCTAATTCCCACCATGCAATTTTAATATCACAAATTCATTGCATAAACTGTTAGCACACTTAAAAATAAAAACTCCCAAGTTCATGATCATGTAAAGGGACATCAGCAAATTTGGCAAGAACTCCTTGTAGCTCTTTTCTCGGTGACAGTTTTCCTTCCCAAATCATAATAGCTACATTTTATCTCCCTAAGAGCTGTCTCTTTTAATTGTCCCATGGGATAACCTCATGCTGATCCAACGTGCGTGGTTGTGGTCTAAGGCACTGACTTTTAACTGGGCTTTTTTACCCCAGGGCGGGGGGGGGGAGCACATTGGTAATGTCTAGAGACATTTTAGGTTGTCACAAGCATTTGTGTATGTGTATGTGTGTAAGGGATGATTTACTCATGTCTAGTACATAGAATCCAGGAATGCTGTTCAGCATTTAACGGCAGTGAATAAGACTGCCCCACAATGAAGAATCATACAGGTCAAAATATCAGTACAGTCAGGCTGAGAAAATGCTCTCAGGTACTTAATCAATATATGGAAATATTAATCATTTGTATCCTAAAGTCATTCAGTCTCCAAGTTCCTGGCCTAATGAATAGAATGCCTTTGGGAATAAATACTGTTTAATTCTTTCAGAGTATCCTTCACTGCTTGGTTTTTATTTTTTATAAAGTTGAAGTTATCTTAAAGATTATGATTAAAGACCGGTGCTTACCTGCCTGACCCTTTTCCTTCCATCCCTATTCCCTTCCTTCCTTTTCTCTGACTTTTAATGATAAAAATTTAAAACATATAAAGCAAAGGAGAACACATGATAGATCCACATCCCCAGGGACAGCATTGTAACCTTCTTGTTTTCTACGTTTCTCTACACATTTCTTGTCACCTTGCATTGATTTTCCATTTAGGATTTTAGCACGTTAGTGTGAAATTACACTGAAGCACATGCAGCACAGCGCACAGATTCTGAGAACTGGAAACACTGTTGCACCCACATCCCCATCTCAATGTGGACCATTCCCACAAGCCAGGAGGTCCGCTTCTTTTCACTGCCAGCCTTTATGCCCGTGAGGGAGGCAGCCATGGTTCAGGTTTCGTTTCCCTTTTCTTTTTAATTTTAGGTTAGCTTTGCCTATGTAAAACTTCATATAAGTGTGATCACACCATGATTTTGGGGGCCCCTGAGAGCTTTTGTTTAAAATAATATCTTCAAATTCATTCATGTTGTTACAAATATCAATAACTTACTCCTTTTTATTGCTAAAAGTAAGTCATTAAAATGATTATCAACAAGTTGTTTATCAGTTTTCTTCTTTTTTTGCCAATACAAAAATAAGCATCCATGGAATGTTTATTTACTGTTTAAATTACTCTATATTTTTGCATACTGTGAATAAAAATATAGTTTACCCCACACATAATAAAATAATATATCTGGTGGTTTTTTTCTTCATTTTTTTTTCCAGTTGTGCACTTATGTGTTTTATTTGAAAGAATATAAGTTATCATTTTATGTTGGTTAAAAACCTGTAAGTGGCATTGCTGGGTTAAAAGTTGTCTCCATGTCTAACATTAGAAGAAAATTACAGAGCGTATTACAAAATACTTGTTATCAGTTTACGTTACCACCAGCAAAATATAAGTATTCCAGGTTGTGTGTATCTTTACTGCAGGGACTTGGAGCTTTCAATCTTCTAAATTCTAGTCATTTGGGGAGGTGGAGTGGTGTCTTCTGGTGCTTTTAGTTTATGTTTCCTTGGTGACTAATGATGTCTACTCTGCCTTTTGTATATGGGCTGTTCGCACATCTTTCTATTAGCATACTTCCTGTTCACCTTTTTTCTCTCTTAAGGTCTGTTGTGCGCCTTTATGGTTGATTAGTAGAGTTTCCCCCCATTATATCTCCAGGCTTTTAACCGGTAGATGTTTTGGGAGCATTTCCTCCCATCCTGGTGATGAGACACTTACCTATTCACTTTCTCAATTGTGTCTTCTGATGAGCAGTCATCTCTAGTTGTGATTTAATCTAGTGTGCCTAGCTTTTCTTTTGAAGTTTTCTTTTTAAGACCTTGTAACTTGTGGTATTACATTGAGGCTTTTCTCAAATTAATTTTCATTCATAATGTGAGGTTTAAGTTCACACTTTTCTGTATCAATACTCAGCTTTAAGCAACATTTATTGAAAACAGTGTCACTGTTGAATGGCTTTGCAAAGATGAATAGAATGCACAAGTGTGGCTCTCTTTCCACACTCCATATTCTGTCCATTAATCTATGTTCCTCTCCCTCTGTCAGACCACACTTTACTGGTTGCTGTGGCCATAGAGTGCACCAGGCAATTGAAGTCTTTCTTCTCTGTCCATTATTTCCCAATTCTTTTGACAATTTAACATCCTCTGCTTTTCCATACAGATTTAGAATCAATTTATTCATTCAGTAAGAAAACTTGCTGGGATTAGGATAAGGATTACACAGGATCAATAGGTTTCTCTGACGGAGAATTAATATCAAATGTTCAAATCCATGACAGTATAATCCTCCATTTGTTCAGTTCTTTGATTTTTCTCAACAATGCTATTGTAATTTTTAGTACAAAAATTTCACAGTATAAAACATCTTTTTTTTAACAGTTTTATTGAAATAAAATTCACATGGCACAATTCACCCATTTAAAGTAACTTATGGGGGCTGGCCAAATAGCTCAGTGGATTAAAGCACCTCCAAGGAGGCCCAGGGGCCCAGGGTTTGATCCCCAGGGCCTGCCACGCTGGCCCCATCTCTGGGATGTCAATTGAGACTGGGCGTGGTGGTGTGCGCCTGTAATCCCAGCTCTTGGGAGGCTGTAAACAGGCAGATCACTACAATTCTGATCTAGTAGTGAAACCCTGAAAACCCTGTATACCCTTCCCTAAAATACAAACAAATAAATAAATAAAGTAACTTATGGTATATGTTTACGGCATATGGCTTATAATATGGTAACAGGAGTTTCATATTCTGATTTGAACAGAAAGAAACTCTCCCAATAAAAAAGAAATAAAAACAAGACTTTTGTAGATAAATGGATATAACTAGTACAGTGTGAGAACCTGAAAGAGTAATTAATCTTTAATTTCAGTAAAATCTGAAAGTACAATACATAATATGAAAGACAAGGAATTTGTTCAATGAGAAGAAAAAACTGAGATGAGGAAAAGGACAGAAGAAAGAAGGGAAAAAGATATATTTATATGTACATGCAGAATAGTTTGGATAATTATACTATTGATTTCTGCTAGGTCTTTTGCAAGGAGAAATTAATGCTTAAATTCTTTTCTTTTTCGTTATTACTTTTTTCTTTTGAATTTCTTACAACTGTTTTGTGTTTTTTTTCTTTAAACCCATTTTGCACTTTTACATCTGACAACCTAAACAACTAATTTGAAAATAACATCATGCAGTACAGCAACCATTGTTGAATTCCTGTTACTTTGTTTAGTAAAATTGTGTGTCACTAATGGTATTTTTATCTATTACTATTTTGTATTCTTCAAAAAATAAAAAAGAGACAGTGGAAAAAGGAAAGTCTCCCCCAAAAAGAAGAGCCTATCAAAAAAGAAATCCTTAAGAGTCTCATGCTCTACCGACTAAGCTAGCCGGGCGCTTAAAAGAAATCCTTAAGAAAAAACCTAAATCCATTAACTCTCACTCCCCATGCCAAGCAACTACCAATGAGCCTTTTACTCTACACATCTGACTATTCTGAGCATATTATATAAAAGAAACATAAAGTATGTAGTACAAAAGTGTTTTGTTTCATTTAGCATAAAATCTTCAATGTTAATTTATATTATAGTGTGCATTAGTAACATTTACTTTTGTTGATTAATAACAGTCTGTTGTATGGATATATGCCACATTTTCTTTACCTATTAGTAAATGGACATTTGGGTTGTTTCCAGCTTGATTGATAAAACAATGTTTCTATTAGTATCTGTGTACAGATATTTATGTGAAGATGTACTTACATTTCCTTTGGATAAACACCTAGGAATAGGCTGGTGCATCACATTGTAAATCTATGTTTAAATCTGAGAAACTACCCAACTGTTTCCCATAACTGCTACCTCATTTTACATTCCCATCAGCAGTGTATGAGGAATCCAATATTTTTACATTCTTACTAGCACTTTTTATATTACATCCTTTTGATTATGGTTTTACTAGTGGATATAAAGTGGTTCCTGATTATGGCTTTGATTTTTACTTTCCTAATGAGTAATGGTGAAAATCTTTTCCAGGTACTTCTTGGAAATTTTTATATCTTCTTTGGAGAATTTTTAGGTGAAGTTTTGCTCATTTTTAAATTGGTATTTTTTATTACTGAATTTTAAAAGTGTTTTAATATTATGGATAGAAGTCCTTTATCTCTGACACAAGATTTTCAAATGCTCCATGGTCTGCATTTTTACTATCTTGGTGGAAGAGCAGCAAAGTTTTAAATTTTGAAGTAGCCAAATTATCTTCTTTATCTTAATTTGCACCTCTCAAATGATAAGTAATGCTGAACTTTTTTTTCATATATTTATTTTCTCTTTGTACCTTTTCAACTGAAAAATGTATATTTCAGATGCTCACTTTTTGATTGGATTTTTTTCTTTTGGGGGAATCTAACTTTTTGAGTTCTTTATGTATTCTAGATGTTAGCCCTTTGAGGAAAAATGGGAAATAATTTTCCCACTCTTTCCTGTTGGTGGTTCCTTTAGATGTGCAAAAAGTCTAATTAAAAAGATGAGATACTGTCTATTGATACATTGTATTGTTTTTTTATGTGATTGGAGTTTTATTAATAAAATCATTGCACCTATATCCTTAAGAGTTCTACCTATTATATATTCCAGCAGCTTTAGAGATTTTGTTTTAATATTTAAGTTTATGATCCATTTCTGTTTTAGTTTAGCACATTGTGAGAAATATGGGACTAGGTTTAGTGTTCAGCATGTAGAAAACCAGTTTTTCCATCAACCTGTATCAAAGAGGTTGTCTTTCTTCCAGTTAAGGTATCTGGTCACCTTGTAAAAGATAAGGTGCATTTGGAGTTGTTTCTGCCATCTTCTAATCTTTTCTATTGATATTCTAGCATTTCTTTTGCCAATACTATGCAGTTTTTATTATAGTTCCTTTATAGTATAATTTCAAGTAGTCAGGGATTGTGATGCCCCCTGTGTTTCATTTGTTACCTAGAGTTGACTTTTATATTCTACATCTCTTCTTGTTGGAAATGAATTGTAGAATAGTTTTCTCTAATTCTGTGAAATATGTTGTTAGTATTTTTGCTAAATCTGTAAAACAATTTGGGAATTATGTCCATTTTTAATATACTGATTCTTCATACCCAAGAGCAAAGCATTCCCATTTGAAGAAATCCTCCTCCTCCATCTCTTTTAAAAGTGTGGTAGTTTTTAATGTAAAAGTCTTTTACTTCTTTCATTAGAGTAATTCCTAAATATTTTATTTTGTTCAATATTATTGTGAACGGTGTATTTTCATTAATTTCTCTCTCAGTGAGTTTTTATTTGTGTACAAGAATGATACTGATTTTTGAGTTTTGATTTGTATTCAGCCACACTGATGAATTTGGTTATTAAATCTAGATTTTTGGTGGAGGCTTTGGGGTCTGCTATGTACAGTATCATATTATCGTGCAAATAATGTTATTTTACTTCTTCCTTTTCTATTCTATTCTCAATATTTATTTATTTCTCTTATCTAATGATTCTGGCTAATGATTTCAGAACCACTTTGCATAGAAATGGTTATAATGGACAATCTTGTCTTGTTCCTGATTTTAAAGTGAAAGCTTTCAGGTTTTGTCTATTAGTATCATGTTTGCTGTTGGTGTCTATTTAGTGTGATGTTTGCCATGTCATTTTGTCATACATGGCTTTTATCAAATTGAAGTAAAGACTATGATTTTCTGTAGGGTTTTTCAACTATGAATCAGGGTTAGACTTTATCAGAAGCTTTTTCTGCACCTATTCAAATGATACTGTGATTTTTTTGTCTTTGACTCTGTTGATGTGGTATATTGTATTTATTAATTTTCAAATATTTAGCCATCCCCACATTCTTGAGGAATCCTACTTGGTCTTGGTATATAATATCCTTGATGATTTGTTGCACTATTTTGGCTCCTATTTCATTGAGAATTTTTATGTCTGTGCTCATGAGGGATATTGCCTGCAGTTCTTCATTATAGTTGGATCTTTCTCTTGTTTTGGTATTAAGGTAATATTTTCCTTGAGCAATGAATTAGAGGGTTGCTTCCCACCCTCTTTCTTTTTCTTTCTTTCTTTCTTTCTTTCTTTCTTTCTTTCTTTCTTTCTTTCTTTCTTTCTTTCTTTCTTTCTTTCTTTCTTTTTTTCTTTTTGGTGGAATCTGGGATTGAACTCAGCCCCTTGCACTTGCCAGGCAAGCACTTATTCTACTGAGCCATCTAAAGACCTGAGGAGTTGTAGAATTTGAGTTTCTCTAAATTTCTTCTAGAATTCAGCAGTGAAATTATCAGTAAGTAGGCTTTTCTTTCTTTATAGGTTTTTAAATTTCATTGACCTATAAGTTCTGGGTCACTTATAATCCTTGTGTCTTCTTAATTCAGCTTTGGGAATTCATATTTATTTAAGAATTTCTCCCTTCTGTATTTTTCATCTTATTTGAATTCTGGTTCTCAAAGTAGTTATTGATGATACTGAATATTAAGAATAGAATAGGAAAGGATTTTTGAAAGATGTAATTTTACCCTTTTCATGATTACTTGCCTCAGTCTGAGTCTTTGTTTTGTTTTGTCACAGAACTGGGGATTGAACTCAGTCTTTGAGCTTGCCAGGGAAGCATTTATTCCACTGAGCCATCTCCCCAGCCCTGGGTCTGGGTTTTTTATTTCCCTTTTTTAATAAGTTTTGTTAAGAGTATAACAATTTTATTTAATCCTCCAAAAAACTCTTCGATTCATTAATTCATTATACTGTTTTCTTGATGTCAATTGCATTAATTTCTACTCTGATCTATAAGTTTTCTCCCTCACATGAACTTTAGGCTTGACATGTTTTTTGTTTTTGTTTTTGTTTTTGTTTTTTTCTAGAAGCTTGGACTTCAACATTAGGTTATTTATTTGAGCTTGCCAATTTTTCCTGATATAGAAATTCACCACTACAAATTTTCCTCTGAAGATTACTTTCATGAAATTCCATAAGTTCTGGTATTTTGTTTTGGCATTGCCATTTAATCATAGAAACTGATTTATTCCTTAATTTTATCGCTAACCCACTGTTTATGAGGGAGGGTGTTATGCAATTTCTATGTTGTCTTGGTTACTCTTCTTTCATATACTGGACACACAAAATTAAGGAATGAAAGGTTTATTTAGTTCACAGTTTGTAGAGGCTTCAGTCCGTGATCAGCAGGCTTCAAGGAATGGTGGCATGGCATGGCAATACTTAAAGGTGGCTTAAGATAGCAAAAGCAGCAAGAGCAAAATGGGGGGAGCCTTTTCTTCTGTCCTTGTATTGTAAGCAGACCACCACCCTAGGATGGATGTCACACTCATACCATCTCCGTTCTCTCCTCTTGAACAAGGTGAGGATGTTTACAAAGTGTTCACCCTGGGCCCCTGCTGAATCAGTTGAATGTCTAAACTTCTCAGGTTGACACAATGAGCCACCTCTATAGCCCTAGAGTGGTAAGGGCATGTCCTCTACACCCCAAGCTATAGAATTGCTGAGTTACTTAGTTAAGCTTCTGGGCTTTTCAGGTGGACAGAATGTTTCAACCATTACACATGTATTAGTGTCGTTTTGTGGTGTCTTTGTCACTGATTTTCAATTTCACTGCCCAATGGTCCAATAATGTGCTCAATACATTTCAATTTTCTTGCCTTTATTTAACTATGTTACATAAGCTAGTATGTGGACTATTTTGAAGAAAATCTCATGTTCAGATGAAAAGAATACGTGTGTGGATGTTTTGGTGCAGAATACTCTGAAGACTTTTTTTTTTTTTTTTGCATATTTGGTACAAGGTCTCACTATGCAGACTGAACTTATAGTGACTCTCCTGTTTTCAGCTTTCCCAGTGCTGGTGTGCTGGGATTGCAAATGTGTGCCACCATGTTCAGTCTTGGTCTCTGGTTCAGTGTACCCAGGAGGTGGTGCTGGTGTAGTATGTGCTGCCAGGGATTGAACCCTGATCCCTGCACTTGCCTAAGCATCTAAGCAGGCACTTAGTCTGCTGAGCTATCTCATCAGCCCTTGTAGACATTTAATAAGTCCATTTGTTTACAGGTTTGTTGCACTTTTGATATTTCTTTGTTGATTTATTTGCCTAGTTGCTATGTCTGATTGCAACAGTAGAGTTTTGAGGTCCCTGTTAAAACTGCATTAGTGATTGAGTTTTTGTAACCATTAGTATTTGCTTTATATAGCTGTGTACGCCAGTATTTTGGTTCATATATTTTTAGAACTGTTAAGCTCTACATCTTGGAGTGGTCCCTTAACAAGTACCTAGTGACCTTTTTCTCACTTGATCATGTTTTGGCTTAAAATCTTTTTTGTCTTTAAATATAATAGCTACCCTGCAATTGCATGAAGTATTGGTTTCCATCTTTTAACTTTCAGTCTATAAATTTCAATTTGGGCTAAATGCACTTCATATACATAGTATATTGTTTCCTGATCCATTCTGCCAGTTTGTTTCTCTTGACTGGTGAATTCAGACCATTGATATTGACGATTATAATTGACATGTATTGTCAATTGTCCTTGTCATATTAGTTCTTTATGTTGCTTCCATTGTTTTCCTTTCTGTTTGATTGCTTAAAAGCAACTAAATAATAAATTACATGGCATATTTCTTTCCAGTGGTGTTTATGAAATTGTGATCTTCCTTGTCTGCTTCTGAAATCTCCTTCAAAACATTCTGAAGTGCTGGTTTGGTGAATTTCTTCAGATGTTCTTCATCATGGGTGTATCTTATTACTCCATTAACTCTGAAAGATAGTTTTGTGGGGTATATCAGTCTGGGTTAGAAGTTGTTTTAGGACTTAAAGTAGTTTACTCAATCTCTCCTTGACTTGAGACTTGTGTTTAAAAGTTTGATGTAATTCTGATGGGCTTTCCTTTATATATGACTTGTTTCTTTTCTCTAACAGCTTTTAATATTCTCTTCCTATGATGAATTTCTAGAATTTTAACTACCATGCTGTCTTCATTACTTCCTTATTGCTGAGACAAAATGTCCAATACCTCAATTAAAGAAAGAAAAGTTTATTTAGCTCTCAGTTCGTGGAGGTTTCAGTCTGTACTTGGCTGGCTCCAGGGTGGAGAGGTGTGTGGTAGAAAGCAGTAATGGATGGTGGAAGAAAACAGCAAAAGCAGCACAAATGAAAGGGGAGGAGCAAGAGCAAGCCTCTTTCCCTCCCTTGTATTGTGTACAAGCTACCTACCCCAAGGTGGGTGGAGCACTCACGATCCCAGCATTGGACTATGAATCAGTCACAAACTGTAGACGCCCTCCTCGTGAATACAGGAGGCTTTGTGGGGGGACATCCAGACACAATTCATAATACACAGTTGGCATAGCTTTTTGGTTTTGGTCTTGGCTGATTGACTGTATGTCTCACTTGACTGCACGTCAAATTCTTTCCCCATGCTTGCAAAGTTTCCTGCCATTAGTTCCATGAACAGCTTCTTTATGTCATTTGCACTATCTCCTGCTTTTTCATTGTTTCTGTTCCATCATAGGTTGTTCTTCTTTGCTTTATCTTGCAGCCATTGAATTTAATTTTCATGGTACTTCACTATTTTTAAGGGATCTTCTTTTCCATGATCACTAACTACCATCCTGTCTTTTAAATCTGAAATTCTGTCTTCACATTGTTTTATTCTGCTGCATTTACTTTCAATAGAATTTTAAGATCTTGGAGATATTCTAAATCAATTAACTAAGTCAACTCAGCAATTTAGATTTTGTTAGAAATTCTTAGTATAAATTTACTCTGAGTAGAAAGCACAGGATATGAAACTTCAGTGTTCCGACATTTATTGAGGTTTTTCTTACTGCTCAGGAGATAGCTTATCTTGGTGGACATTCTTTTCAGACTTGAAAATGTATCCTGTGCTAGTTGCCAACTTGGGCAGATGCAGGGTCAGAGGTTTGATGCCCAGCCTGCTGTGCTGGTCCCGCCCCAGGGTGCACTGAGATGGCACTTGAGACTGGGCATGGTGACAAGTGCCTGCAATCCCAGCACTTGGGAATCTTGCATGATACCACTACACCAGCAGCGCTGTTAAATCCCAGCACTTGGGAGGCTCCACACAGGCAGATCACTATGAGTACAATCTATGTAGTGAGACCCTATAGACCCTGTAGACTCTCACTAAAATACAAAAATATAAAAAAAGAAAGTGTTGTTCAAAGAAGCTTTACCTTTGTGTTTTTCTTTTACTTTTGTCTTACTGTTCTATCAGTTATGGAGAACAGAGTTTTTAATAATCTCCAGGTATGATTATAGATTTACCAGTTTATGTTTTTGTTTCTCCCCAATTTTGCTTCACATAATTTGGGCCTTTGTTCATTGTTTTATAGTAATCCACATTTATGATTGTCTTTTTTCTTGATATTCTGATCCTTTTATCACTATTAAAGGTCATTTGTCTCATTTTATGTTTTCTTATTCCACACGACTTTGCATGGATGCTAAACATTCCGTTCCATTTCCATTTGTTTTCAGCACAGTCATCTAAATTTGGGTCCAATGACCATTCGGGATGTTAGGATAGGTTATAAAAATGGAAGTTTAAAATTACTGTATCCTTTGTATTAGATGTTTTTGAGGGATAGGTGGGTGAATAGATGAAAGATCGACATATTGAAGACTATAAAACATGAATTAAAGATATAAATAAAAGGAAAGATATTTAAATATTTAAACTTATAGAGTTAAAGACTCAATGTTGTCCAAATGTCCCTACTACTCAAACTGTGCTAGATATTTAGTACAATTTCTATAAAACTTTCAATGGTATCTTTCCTGGAAATAGTAAAACAACCAAAAATGTTGTATAAGAACACAAAGGGCCTCAAATAGCTAAAGCAATTTTGAGCAAGAAGAAAAAAGGGCACCGTTACATTTTGTGACTATATCACAAAGCTCTAGTGGTTAGAACAGTGTGATACTGATATTAAATAGACACATAGACCAAGGAACAAAGAAGAATACCTAGAAATAAATTTCCATATATTCAGTCAACTAATCTTATACAAAGGCTCTAAGACCTTACAATAGGCAAAGGATAATCTCCTGGATAAATGCTATTGGGAAAACTGGGTATCTACAAACCAAAATGAACTTAGCTTCTTATGCCATAAACAAAAATAGACTCAGATTAAAGGCCAACATGTAGGACATAGAACCATAAGAAAAGCCTTTGACATGTGTTTTGGCAATGATATTTTGGATACAACAGCAAATGATAGGATTCAAAGCAGGATTACAGGCCTGGGGAGATAGCTCAGTGGTCTAAACACCTGCCTGGCAAACACAAGGACTGGGTTTGATTGCCAGGACCACATGTCATGCTAGTCCCATGCTTTGTCAGCCAACAAAACTGGGCATGGTGGTGCATGCCTGAAATCCCAGCTCTGGGGAGGCTGAGACAGGAGGATCACTATAAGTCTGAGATGTGTAGTAAGACCCTGCACCAAATAAATAAATAAATAAATAAATAAATAAATAAATCTTAAAAAATAAAGTAGGATTACAAAAATAAAACCTGAAATCTTCTACATGACAAAGGAAGTGATCAATAAAATGAGAAAGTAATGCATAGAAATGAAGAAAATTTGCGTAAACCATATATCTTATGTGAGGTTAATATCCCAAATATATGGCATTCACTTAATTCAATAATAAGTTGTCAGTGAATGAATAGATAAATTATTCTACCTCCAAAAGGAAGGCAGTTCTGTTATTAGGGATGTGATAAACATGAAGGATATTATGTAAATAAACCAGGTACAGAAGTCAAATATTGCATGATCTCACTAAATATATGACATCTAACAATAGTTCTGTTCATTGAAGCAGAGGGCAGAATATGCCTGCCAGGGGCTTTGCAGAAATGAGAAATGTTGGTCAAAGGGTTTAAATTTTCAAATATGAGATAAAAGTGTTTTGGAGACCAAATGTGCAGCAGGGAGACTATAGCTTACAATGTTACTTGACATTTACTAAGAGTATCTTCTACTTCATTACCTTGAGATGGGATTTTACTACATGGGCCAGCCTGGTTGCAAACTCCTGGGCCTAAGCAGTTCTCTCACTTCAGTCTCCAAATGGTGGGACTACAGACCCATGCTACAGCACTGAGATGAGAGTAGACTCTAAGAATTATCCCCCTTCAAAAGTAACTATGAAGTGATGGATCTTCCAGTAGAATTGTGAGTTATACTATAAACCCATGGCAAAGTAGTACATTGTACACCCTGAACATACACAGATTTTGTTTCGTACCTCCTTAAAGCTAAAAAACATGAAAAGGTGGATATGATGAACTGACACTATGGACAGTGGCCTTCTCTGGAAATTGTCCTTGTTCTGTAATGAGTGTATGTCCTCAGCCAGGATTCACTATCTTTTAGGATCAGAATGACAAGGCCTTTAAGTTTTGTTACTTTTTCCCCCTAGATTCATATACTCAGAATGGTTTATCTTCTTTTCTTTCTGGAAAGGACTCATAAACACATATAGTTAATGCCCTGTGGGTCATCCTCAGGAAACATCTTACTCCAGGCCTATATCCTTATGCCTCCCCTGTGGGCCTGGACCCACTTCTCAACCCTGTATTGCATCTACTTGCAAAGTGTAAACTCATTTGGGTGTCAGCTGAGCCAGTGCATTCAAGGAGTTACATCCGCAGAAAAGGGAATGGATTCTTGTGGACAAGTCAGGGACTGGTTTGGATGACTCAAACCAATGCTTCTTTCCTTTGTTCAGCTTTTGGGGTCAAGCTGATTGGTGCCCACCAGCACCTTCCATCAGTCCTTATTCTTTGCCCCAGTCAAGACACGCAGGTTTGGAAGCAGAAGGGGCACTTCGTGTTTTTGAAACCTTGACATTCTGGAATGACTGCTCCTGACAGTCAGGCTGCTCCTGACTTTACATTCTTCAATGGCTCCCAGTGCACCAAAAAGAAGATTCAGACTCTAACAGGATGGACAAACCCACGCAGGATGTGGCTTTGCGGCTCCTCAGCCTCATGGCTTATTTTTGTCCCCTTGCTTCCTGCATTCCTGCCACCTTATGTCCTCGACAACGATGCCAGTGGTTGTCACTGATTCAACACATCAAATTATCAGGCATAGCATTAAGGACTCAAAAGGGCTCTCATTTAATTCTCAGCACAGATCTGTGAAATCAGCACTTTTGCTAGCCCTGTTGTGCGGAGGCTTGGGGAGGGCCATGCTTATTCTCCACATCTCCCAGCTAGTGTATTGCCCTGCTGCATCCGTACCCCAGCTCCTCTGATTGTACAGCACAGATCCCACTTCAGAGCCTGGCTCTTGGCAGTTCCCTCCACAAGAGATAGTCCTGTTCTTTCCTTTCTTTGTCCCGCCTCCCTCCTGTCCTGCAGCCATACTTCATGCCCACACACCCTCTGATCTCCAGCAGTGAGCACCTGTGTCCTTCTCACCGACAGCTTCTACTGCCCGCAGAGCCACTGAGCCTGTCTTCCTGCCAGACTGGGTTTCAGGGAACAGATGTCTAGCCTGTCCCCAGAGCCACCTTCAGCCAGTGATTCATGGGGCAGGGTGTATCAACGCCCCAGCGCATGCCACTGAGACACAGCAATCTGAGCTGTACATTTGATCCAGCTCCAGCGGGGCTCTACTGCAGCTGCCCATGGTGGTAATGAGCTCCAGTCTGCCTTTGTAGCCTCTTTCCCATTGCCATCTCACTGTACCCCTGGGTTTCCTGGGAAAATCTTCCTAATAAAGTGCTGCCACTTGAGTCCAGTTCAGGGTCTCCCCTTGGGGAGCCCAAGCTAACATACCTCTTTGGCTAAATCATGTTTATTCTTGAGTTTTAGCCTCTATCCTAAGGTGTCCTGACTCTGCCTCTCATTCTTTTTAACTGAGATGGCGTCTTCTTCATTGTTCATTTAAATAATAATGACACATTATTATTATTATTATTAATTATTAATTTTGGTCTGCTTCCACTTTCAGCCTTGAGCTCCCTGAGGGCAGGGACCTCAGCTGTCTCCAGTGCTGAAGTTTTGGACTGTCTGGTATAAAGGATGGTTCATAAACAGATGCCCACTTTTTATAAAAAATAAATATTGACAGTACTGGCCACTGAGCTCAGGGAGTATGAGTGTCATTCCCAGACATTGTAAATTTTCATTGTATTTAATTTTTTAAAATTTTGCTCTTGAGAGAGCATCTTCCTAAGTTGCCCAGGTAGGATGTGAACTTGTGATCCTGCTTTAGTTGCATGGGTACCTGGGATTATCAGGCCCAAATATTTATTGAAGAGATTGATTTTTTGGCTCACTTGAATAAAGCCTAAATTAAATCACCATGTAGGCCAAAACTCGCCACCAGTGTCAGGTTCTCGGAACACTCCATGCCTGTCTTCATGAAGGGTGGGAGCAGAGGCCCGGGCTGTGAGCCCGACTCAGCCCGCGCGCCTGCCGGTGCTCTTCCCTGCGTTCTCAGAAGGTGAAGCGAGCGGGGCCCTGTGATTCTATGGTCTCCTTGGCCTCCACTGCAGCAACCTTAAGGAGGGCTCCTGGGTACCCACCCAACCCAGCTGAGCGTTGGGGGGCCTAGTGCCTGCTGGGGCTGCTCTGTGTCCTCCTGTGGAGACAGCAAGATGAGCAGCTATTAGTTAGGGGACTTCCTGCCCTGCCGGGGGACTTGGGGTGGACATACTGGAACTGGGGACCTGGAGAGCAGGGTCAAACCAGCCCAGACATTCCTCAAGACTGTTTAAATAAGCAGACATTTTCAGAAGCTAAAAGTTCTTTGGGTGCCTCCTTGTGCTGATTTCCACCAGCACATGGATTCAATTTCAGGCCCTGCAGCACCCTCTCTCCTGGGATTATCTCCTTCGCATTTCTAGGTCAGGAGGAAATCCAATTTTTACTTTAAAAAGAGAGGAAGAGTGAGAGAGGGAGAGGGAGAATGAAGGAGCATGAGAAAGGCCCTCCCTCTTTAGTTCATTTACCACAGCAGGATTCCCTCAGAGCTGTCGGGCAGGAGCTCCCTTACTATCCCTTGGTGGCCCATGGCCTTGTAAAAAAATGACACTCATAGTTTTGCCCTTTCCTAGAATGGTTGCTTGGTCCCACATTTCAATATTTTTGCCTGGAAATTATTCACCAAACCTTACAAATGAGCGAGATTCCTATTTATTTTCTTCTTTTATTTGTAAAAGAGAAGAAAAATAATCACTAGAAACGACACAGAATTTCACTAAACAAAATGATAGCAATTCAACAATGCTTGTTATGTTGCATATTGCTGTCTTCAAATTAGTTGTTCAAATTATAGGATATCAGCCTGCAAAATTGGTTTAAAAATTAAAAAAAGAAAAATTAAGCATTAACTGCTTCTTTCAGTAGAGCAGCAGAAATCAGTGATACAATAATGTGAACTCTCCTGTGTGCATACGTATCTATTTCTTTTTCCCTTACTTCTTTCTTTCTTTCCTCCTTTCCCTCATCCCCATTGTTCCTTTCCCTTTCACAATATTTGTTCTACCTTTTATTTCCTCTTTCAGATTTTTATTTCCACTAGGGAGATAATGCAGTATTTATACATAAGGGTCTGATTTATTTCACTTATGAGTGTCATCTCTAGTGGCATCCATTTACCATAAGAGCCTTGAATTTATCTTGTTTTGTAGCTGAGTTGTATTTCATTGCATAAAGACACCACATCTTTTTAATCCATTCCTCAGTTGGTAGGCATTTGGGTTGTTTTGAAGAGTTAGCTATAACAAATTGCGCAGCTATAAACAGGGGTGCACGAATATCACTGTGCTATGATGTTTTGCCCCAGAAAGAATGGCCATTATCAAGAAGTCAGCCAATAGCAAATGCTGGAGGGGCTATGGGTTAAAATGGACCCTTCTCCACTGTTAGCGGATGTGTAAACTGGTACAACCACTATGGAAAGCAGTGTGGAGATTCCTAAAAAGCTAGGATTAGGGGTCACATTCAACCCAACTATTCCCTCCTGGGTATTTTTATAGAAGAACTGAAAACATTCAGTTATTTTCTTTCACAGTTATTCTCCTCCATGGAGTGGGGAGAGATAGAGATGGAGACAGACAGAGACAGAGAGAAGAAAAATGAGATTTGTGGTCATTGATTAGCACAAGGACCTGGTGAGCGTAGTTCCCTGTCTTCATAGCTGTGACCACCAGCCTGAGAGCTTGGATTCTCTTAGTACGAAGCCTTTAGCTTCTGTGACAGATGAGACAGTGCTGCCACCAGGTGTTGCAAAATTTGCCCTTTGTCACAGTGTCTTTGACAGAACTCTCAATACTCTGCAAACTCTCTGATCGTGAAGCATTATTCACTCATGTTTAGTCATACAAGCATTTTTCCACATATTTGTATCATGTTTTGTATTGATGGAGATAGTGATGAAGAACCCTGGCAGAATCCCTGTGCTTACCATTGACATGGCAGAACAACTGTGAGTCTGTATGATACCTTCTGCCAATTAAGAAAAGGCACCCCTACCTTCCTGACCATACTACCCACAGCACAGGACAAAATGGGCCGAGAGAGGATTCCCTTCTCTACCAAGCACCTTTGGGCAGTGAACATCCTGAGCAACCATTCTCGACAACACTGATGGCCACCAGTGGGCCTTAAAGAAATCATTGCATATGGATCCATTTATTTATCATCCTGATATCTATTAATAGAAGGAAATGCATAATGTACATGAATTAAATGGTACCTCTGACATAAAGGAATCTGGGGCCATTGCTTCTGAAAACAAGTTGAGATGAGATCAAGTCAAGAGGAGGAAAAAGTGTATGTGGGTGCAGAAGCATGCACCCTCCCTGCAGTGCATGTTGAGGGTAGGGATGTGGACTCACCTGGTGACGGAGATTACATTATGACTTGACATTTCTGGCCTAAAATTTATGAGCTGTCATTTTTCTTCTTTTTCTCTGTGCTTATAAACAGAGACTGTAGAATGGTAAACATCATACTTTGAAAGACTGAGTCTGGGGCCAATAATAATGTGCAGTATTTGGTTTTGTAATCATCAGTATTATGTAATCATTATAAAATTATAATGATTGTATTTTTATGATCATTGCATTGTTCTACATAGACAAATCATCTTGTATTCAAGCCTGTTACTGAATAGATTATGATGGGAAGAAAGGAATTATATTCAGACTGAGATCTGAGTTTGACCCAGTTCTGGGATTCAGTAAGGGTGCCGGCTTGGGCACTTCACTTCAATGACTTTGTGCCTCATTTCACCTGTTATAAAAGAGCAGTCCCGATCTCTGCTTTTTGAGGGATCGTGGGAGATTAAGTGGGATAATTCTGCATCATTCCCATTCTGATGTGAAAAAGTATGAGAAACTGACTGGGGAATCAGAAAGTCCTAGGTATATTAGCAGTGGCAGCAAGGAGAGGCTGACATGGTCCTAACAGATGGGTCCTGACAGGTTCTTTATCTCAGCCTGGGCTAGTTCTCTGCCAAACAGGTATTATACAACTGGCACTTTCTCCTTCTTCTCCTTTTCTTTTTCCTCTTCCTCCTCCTCCTCTTCTTTTTTTCTTCCTCTTCCTCTTCTTCCTCATCCTCTTTCACATCCTTGTCCTCCTCTCTTCCTCCTCTTCCTTCCTTGTCCTCCTCCTCCTTCTTTTTCCTCCTCCTCCTCCTTCTCCTTCTCCTTTTCTCCTTCTCCTTTTCTCCTTCTCCTTCTTCTTCTTCATTTTATGAACTCCTGTTTTCAGCTTCCCCAGTGGTGGGATTACAGGTGTGTGCCACCACTCCCAGTCTTGTGGCCAGCTCAGCATGCCCAGGGGTGGGACTGATGCAGTATATGATGCCAGGAATCAAACCCTGGTACCTGCACTTGCCTAAGCAGGTGCTTAGTCAACTGGACTATTTTCCTGGCCCTGTCACCTTGGCAACCATGCTCTTCATGGCATTTTCCCCCATTTAGACAGGGCATACATTGAGTCAGCATGTTCTTTGGGAGCGACTCTTATGTCTACTTACAATCTTAGTTTCATTCTGAATACAGATCCATGTGCTTCTAAAACTCACTATCTTGCAACTCTTTAAAACAAAAATAATAAATTGGGAAACATTAGTTCATCATAGTCTACTGTGTATTTATGAGGCAGAGTGAACTCTAAATCAAAACCAGTAGGAACTTCAAAGAACCATTCCTGGAGCTGAGTTTATTAAAGCAGCAAGAGTAATGGGTGCACCATGGCCTGATCACCAGCCAGTCTCAAGCAGAATTGGAAGCCTGCTAGAGATTGGTGTGCAGGAATACAGTGCAGCTGTTGCCCCATCCCTGCAGAGCTCATGGAGGTGGAGACACCCAACATCAGTGATGAAGTCTTCCCCTGATGTCTGTATCATTCATTGAATGTATTGTTCATTGGACGGTAGTGAACACTGAAGAACAGTACCAACAGATCATTCACTCAGTTACTTGATCTATAGAGATAAGCATCAGAGGTGTACAGAAGTCTCTGGATATGGTGAGGATACTTGTAGTGCAAAGTTAGAGATCCTGGAACCACTGCTTATGGGGCCTCCTACTCAAGCCCATCAGAAGAAAGGGGCTGTGGCTTGGTAGATGCCCTCTCTTGTGAGCACAGAGTGTAAGAGCTGGCTGCCTCCTCCAGAAGGTGCTAGGGGATGACATGGCAACTGTGGGGACCCCAGAAAAATGTTCCCTGACAGCAGTGACTTTGTCTTTTCCTTGCACCCCACCTCTCCTCCCAATTCTGCAAGTGCTGTAGAGTACTTAGCTTCTAAGAGCTTTTCATGTCATAGTAACAGCACAAAGCAAGCAGGCTATAGAGCGACTGTCTGTGTCACCTTATTCTGGGCATTGGGGATAATTAGAACCCTGCTTGTTCACAAAAGATGACTCTTTTCCCAAATCTCAGCTTATTCCATGGCTTTACAACATGTTTTTGGACTGGCTTTTTTGCTCTGGAAATAATGTTTTACTTTATTCATAAGAGATACGACCATAAGAAGTGTCTGTTCAGGGATCACATGCATAGTGGGGGATAAGAAATAATGTAGGGCCTCTACACACATGACCACAGCAGTAGGCAGGTAGGGGTGGCAGGAGAGCCCTGTTGAAGGGATGAGCCCTGGAGAGGAGTACCTGGGATCCTAACAGCACTTGACATCCAACTCTAGCAGCTGAGTTAGGAATCTCACAGGCCTGAACCGAGGAGGTCTGCAGAACATCCAGAGAAATAGCCAGTATTTTCAGCACAAACACCTCTCAGGTCTTTTTGGTTGTCAGTGCTGTCCAGAGAGGATTTCGTCTAACTGTGATCCAGGGTGTCTGGCACCTCCCAGCCGCCTATCTCAGGGTGCCCTGCCCATATGGACAGGCTGTGTCTCCTGACACCTTCTGCGGAAGGAAGACCCAGAGCCTCACGTGGGTCTCGTGAGCCTCTAAGGATAACCATAGATGTGATAAAAGACTACATTAGCTTATGACTTAGTACCAACCAACCTCTGCAGCCTTTGCCATCTTTGAAAAGGGGAGGAAAATTTCCCAACTTATGTTTCTCCTGGGGTCTTTGTTGTGTGTAGTAAAATATCCATAAAACTTAGCATCCAAGCCACTTTTATGTGTATAGTGGGGGCTTGTTCACAAAAGATGGAACAAGCCTTCCACTGAGCAGACCTCACTGTCTTCCACCTCCACCAGTTTTCATCTCCTGGAGCTGGAGCCCCCGTCCTGCAGCGCACCCGCCTGGGCAGTCGCTGCTTCACTTTCTATCTTCTGACTTCCACTAGTCAGCTGCATGCAGTGTTTGCCGTTCATGTGGCTGTCTTCATTTGTTCAACACAAATGGCCTTGGGGTTTCCCTGGGTGAGAGTTTTCTTCCTTTTCAAGGCCGAGACTCCCCAGCATGTGCATGTCACGTTCTGCTCGCCCATGTCCTCTGGGGCTGCTCCCTGTCACAGCTATGGTGCCTAAGTCTGCTCTGAAATCGGGGAGGGGGTGTCCCTTCACAGTCTTCCCTCCCTCTTTCCCTTCTCTAGGGTACACGTATTCCTAGCCATGGAATAGCTGAATCACGCAGCACTTCTGCTTTTAACTTTCTTGAGGAGCTCCATCCATCCTGTTTTCCACAGCAGTTGTACTATTTTATGTTCCTACCACAGTGCACATCCAGCATCCTCACCTACCTTTGTTATTTTCTGGGTTTTATTGTTTGTTTGTTTTTATTTAAGTAGTGGATTTCCTAGAATTTTGATAGGGCTCTTGGAGGACGTGTTATGCTCTTTCCTCAGGAGTCTTAAGTTGGAGTAAAATAAAAAGTTTGTAGCCTTCTTTCGACATCCTTCCCATCCTCTTCTGATTTCCTATTTTCTGCCTTTTATTTTGCTCTTTGTATTTTGGGTTGCTCATATGTAGAAGTCAGTGTGGAGATCCTTCAAAAACCTATCGCTAGAAATTCCATTTCATCTGGCTATGTGCCTTCAGGATATCTTACCCAAACAGCTAAAGTAAGTACAGTAATACATACATTCTCATGTTTATAGTGGCACAATCTGTAGTAGGTAAGACTTAGAAATAGCCTATATGTCCATCAACAGATGAATGAATTTAAAAATGTGATATTTATGCACAAACATTGACGTACTACTCTACCACGAAGAAAGAACTTAAGTCTTTTTTAGGATAAAGAATACTCCATGAGACTATAATATAAAGTGAAATCAATCAGACACACAGATTTTTCTCATCTGTGAAATGAGCTCCTAAAAGCCCTCTAAAAGTCCGAGTCAGTTACTTCCCCCACGGACTGTATTTCTGCCATTTGGTCCCTTTTGCTTTTGGGTTTTGGCCCTGAGGCTTGAACCCAGGACCTCACATTGGCTAAGCACACACATCCTCTGACACTGCCACGCTCTTCATTCCTCCCAGCACTGGCCTTGGCGCTATCCCGCTGGCCTTCCTCAGAGCTCCATTGCTGATCCCTCTCTTGGCAGCTCCTTCTCGAGCCTTTGCCTCTCTGGCCCTCTACTCATCTCCTCAGGCATACCAAATAGGGTCTCCTGTGCTCCTGTCAGCTGGCCTCTCCTCCCACAGCACATTTTTTCTTTCCTAATGCATGTTATAGCTTGTAATAATTTCTGTTTCTAGATTCCATAAGACCAGAAAGCAAGTCATCAGTCCATCAGGCCGGAATTTACAACACCTGGACAGGCACATGGCCGAACTGAATAAATGTTTATTGAGTAAATGGCTTCTTAATAAAACACTCAATTTTATAACTCTAGGTGACGATGTTATGATTGTACTGAGTGTGCGTGTGTGTGTGTTTGTGTGTCTGTGTTTGTGTTTATGCTTATGTGTGTGTTTAACGCCACAGATTTTTCTTAATCTTAATGGGCCATATTCTATTCAGTGACAAAATCTTTCATTATTGTAGTTAATCAAGCATCTCTCTCTAAACTTAGATATTTGGTTGCCTGTAGGTGGGTGACCATTCCTTGTATTATGGCTTCTTTATCTAATGGATGAAACAGTGAGGCTGAAATTGGGGCAATAAATCATCCATCTTTCTCTGGGTAGAGGTGTGTGATCTGATTTGCTTTTGAGACTTTCGCATTATCCATCCTCGTTGTATCACTATTGGGCATCAGCCCATGTCTCCAGGAGGCTTAGGAACTTCATCATTGAAATGCAGAGTGCGTGTTCTTTGTGTCCCAGATGCACGCAGTTCTGTGCTCGTTCCCAGGAAAGCAGTCTAGCTGGTGGACCAGATAGGCCATTTCGACTGACTTGACAAGTGGCTTAATTGCTATCTCTTGACTGAACTTTACTGAATCTGTGACCTACTTTCACACTGCAGAATGCAGACCTGCTTTCACGCCTTAGCTTTGTCTCTGCAAAGCTGTACCTTGCATCAGTGATGGGAAAGGTGTGTCGGCTCTGCTCATTCCCACATCTCTGAAAGGGCTGAGGAGCAGGCCTGCAGCTGGTGGGACTGATACAGACAGAGGTCTCCGAAGGAAGAACGCAGTGTGGGGAGCTCTGCTCACCTAGACGCTCCTCTCCTTCTGATTGCTATCATGCAGACAGCGCCTACCCTGCATCTGAGAGGGGCAGGGGTGTTATGTTTCTTGACCTCCAGGTTATTGTTCTCTGATGGTTATTCTGATGCCTTTTGGTTAGAAGACTGTTGGGTAAGCCAAAGTCAGCTTGCCATGAAAGAAAATATAGGGAAAAAAGACTGATCTACCCTGCTCTCTAACATCTGTGGCTACTAAATCCTGATGAGAGGCTTTCATTTTTGTTCAACATTCTCTCTTTATTGGAGTTTTCAAATGACTTTTGCTGTAGTCTGAATGTGACTCTCCTAAATTTATCCATTAAAACCTAATCTCCAGGATCATAGTTTTAGGGAGGGGATTAGGTCACAAGGAAGAGAACTCGTGAATGGGATTTAAAAGGAACTCCAGAAAGATGCCTTGCACCTTTCACCCAGTGAAGGCCTAGCAAGTGGGATCCATCTATGAACCAGAAGAAACCAGCCTCACCGGACATTGAATCTACTTTGATCTTACCTCCAAAAGAGGGCTCCTTACCTCCAAAGACATGAGAAATACATTTTTATGGTTTGTACATCACTTGGACTACGTTACAGCATATTTCGTTATAGCAACCTCAGAAGATTAAAATGGCAAAGTCTCTGCAGACTCATTACAAGCTAGTGACAAAGGAAAACAGTGTCTTGAGAAAGTGGCAAAATTTCATGACAGCAGTAGAGCAGTATTTCTGGAATGCAGTGGGTGTGAACAAGTGCCAAGTGAGGGATCTGGCAGTGAAGTCAGTTATCAGCTGCAGAGGGGTGGATCCTCTTGCATGAGGTCAGGATTGTCGCTTTAGATGAGATGGACTTAAATAGCAAAAGAGCTTGAGAGAGCCACGTGGGTTGTGGAGAAAGTCTTCAGTCCTTGGTACCAGATTTCCCTCAGGCTCCCAAGGCCTCCTCCTTTTCCATGCTCTAAGTGGAGCCGCTCATAATCCTCATAAAACGCCATCCCCTGCTTCTGATGAAGGACAACTGGGCTATCTGCCTGCTTTAGGGGGCACCCTTGTCTACACACTGCCTGTTCCCCACCTACCTTTAGGAAAGTTTGGAAAAACCGATCATTTGCCAAATTTCAGAAGTGGAGTTGGGAAGGAGTAGCAAAAATACAAGGAAAAAAGAAATAAACTAAAATCACCAAGACCAAGCTGACTATAAATAGCAAGACTTCTGGAGAAAAAGAAAACCCAAAACAAAAAAACTAATAATAATCTGCCTCCCCAGAACTTTTACTTCCATAAGGTAGGGAGAACAGCACTTTTCCTTATACTGCATATGATTAATTTACATAATATAAGAGCTTCCAAATAAAGGGCTGACCCCAGCAGGATTTTGTTTCTTTACACTGGAATCACATTTTCTATCTTCTCTGAGTTGTGCTCAGGGCATGTGAAGCAGCTTGGATAAAAAATACTTTGACTTCTTGTCAATCACAAGGACTTTATTGGCATTTGCTTTTCAATTTCCTTCTAGTCATTTAGAAACACATTAAGTGGAAATAAGAGCCGGGACTTTGTGCAAACTGCCCTAGTTGTTCAGTCAGCTCCCAAATCTCCAAAAGGACTCTGTGCTGCTCAGTCCCTTATGTTTCATAGGTGGAGTTTTGGCAAACATCTAGGAAATCAGTATTCAGTAGGCACAGAGGGACTGCAACGTTTGGAGTCTGCTTACCTGAGCACTGTGTGCTTGAATGAATGGATGAGTGAAGGTAATTTTGGGTCTCGTGACTCCCATGACCTTAAACGGATTGTGTGGCATCTCATTCGTTTATCCCGTGCCTGACATTTGTTCGTTGCTTCCTGGATGTCAGGCACTTAGCTAAATGCTGAGGATACAGAGGGGAGAAAGTTGGCATCTGCTCTGCAGAAACTTCAGTCTGGGAAGGACAGAAGGACAAGCAGGGTATGGCATTTTAGGAAGACTAACTTGTTCTGTGTGCCAGAGGACCAGACAGATGTGACACCTGGTCTATCTCTGCCTGGTGGCTTATGGCTGGAAAGACTGCCTGTCTCCCCTCTCTGCACTGGGGACAAGTGAGGGCTGTCAGATCACATACCATTCTGTGAACTTTGCCAGAGGCTCACGTCAACAGTTCATTTTTAGGGTTGGGGAAATAGCTTGGGGGTCTAAGCACCTGCCTGGCAAGCGCAAGGACCCAGGTTCGATACCCAGTACCATATGCTAGGCCAGCCCTGCACCATGCTAGTCACTAAAATCAGGGTGTGGCAGCATGTGCCTGTAATCCTATTGCTGGGGAGGCTGAGACAAGCAGACCACTATGATTCTGAGCTGCATAGCGAGACCCTGTACCAAATAAAATCAATTAATAAATAATCAGTTCACTTTTAGAGCTTCCAATTTTTTTTCTTAAACTCATTTTATAAAGCAAATCAAGACACCTTCACATAAAAGCACCCCTCTTGTTATCTGTTTTGCAATAATTCCTGGAAGGAACTTTGCTCTCATGGCAAAGGTCTCTTTAGTGTCCTGGAAAATAACCCCTGTAGTGCTGCTGATGGCTTACGGCTAATAGTTGGCTGATATCATTCCTGATTCTCTGATATTTGTTCTTCTCTTTCTTATATTAGAAATTACTCAGGAAATGGAATATTTGTATTTACTTAAACTTCTCCTGACTCAAGTGTCCATGAATGCAGGGTTTGCTCAGATTTCATAGGTAAGACGTCATATGGCAGAAATGAGCATCAAATTTAAGCTTGCCACAGAAGGGCTACAGAAAAAGTAGTCTCCTGAATATATTAAATGAAGTGTTCACATATCTTACAGATTATATACTGGTACCTCATACTCATATTTAGTGTGGATTGCATGCTAGACACACTCTAGATGTCCTACATACATGGTCTTATTTAAATCTCAGAAAAATCTCTGGGATTGACACCTCCCTCATCTGTGACAATGGAAGATGAATCCAGGGCCACTTTCATGCTAGGCAAGTTCTCCGTCCTTGAGGTACAGCCTCAGGCCATTTTATTTTATTTTATTTTATTTTTAAGCACATTCTCACTAAATTGCCCAGGCTGGACTCAAACTTGTGGTCCTCCTGAATCAGATTCCTCAATAGCTGGCATTAGCAACGTGCACCACCACATTTAGCTACAAATTCTTATTAACCTGATTTTGCAGATAACCAGAGATGCAATATCTTACAATCACACAGTTGGAAAGCAGTGATGCTAGGATTCTCCACACCTAGATGCTATTTTCAGAGATATCTATCTATCTTGTACAGTGGCCCAACAGTGTCTGTGGAAGTTGTTCTAGTACCTCCTACAAATAATGAAATCTTTAGGTGTTCAAGTCCCGAGTTTAAAATAGCATAATATTTACATACAATCTATGCATATCCTCTTGTCTACTTTAAATCATGTCAGATTACTTATGATAACTCTACAATATAAATGCCATGTTAAAAAAAATGCCATGTAAGTAGTTTATTGTACTTTTTAGGAAATAAGGACAAGGAAAATTTTGTATATGTTTTCTTCCAAAGATGTTAGATTAGAGTGAGTTGAATCAATGAGTAAAAACCCATGTTTACTACAGATCAACTGAATTTAAGTCCACATGATGTAGTATGTGAAGCCATGTCTAAGTGATAAATTCATGTCATTCCTTTCTTTCCTCTAACACTGTGCAATAAATGTGTTTTATTTCATATTTTAGGGTATGTCTCACTGCTAATGGTTGTCTTTTTATTTAATTTTATCTTTCTATATATTTAGCACAGGGTCTATAGGGTCTGCATAGTCTCACTATGTAGATCAGACTCGTAGTGCTTCTCCTGTTTTCAGACTGCCAAGAGCTGGGATGACAGGCACGTGCCACTAGGCCCAGTCTCAGTCACCCTCTCAGTGCTCGCTGGGGATGGGGCAGGCAAGGCAGGCTGGGGATCAAACCCCAGCCACTGTGCTCTGTCTAAGAAGGCATTCTAGTCCGCTGCTAATAATTTTCAAAGAAAAAAGTAATTTAAGTTCTGGTGTAGCACCTATTTGAGCCCATACAAATCCTATTTCACATCATTACAAATGGTACAGAGCTGCAGGTGTGTGTTGTAAAAGGCATGAACTCCATCTTTTCGGCCTTAAGAAATAACTGCATTAGGAAAACAAAACAGCAAGGAAGCTTGAAATATGTTCTGGTGTTAAGATCTGGAATAGGCAACCTGACCAGTTTCATTTGTTCAGTATTTATTTCTATTACAAACGTTGAGTACTCTCTGCGGTCTCTCTTGCTTAATGAATGTTTTCAGAATTCTCAGTGGTTTGAATTCTGTAATCTGAGAAATCAATCAAGTGCCTCCGGAGAATGCCATGCCTTCCTCTCCTCTGATCCTCCAAACACCTCTCCTAATTAAGCCTCTGCTGGAGCTCATTGCACTTGAATAATGAGGTGATGTTTGGTTAGGCTTCCTTTATTGTTTTTTCTTCAGGAACACTGCTTCTACTTTCTGGTTAACCAAATCACCATCATTGTAAAATAACAATGGAAAGGCTCCGTAATTAGAATATTTATTTGTCTTTACAAACTAAACAGTGTTTGGAAGGCAGTGGTACAGAGTCCTGGCATGAAGAACCTGCAGTGGTCCTGGAGCTTGAACAGAGATGCTTGCACAAACAAATGGGATCAGGGCTGGGAGGCTTGAAATTGTAGTTCCTTCTTAACAGTGACTTGACTGGTGACCCAGAAGGAGGGGCTGTAAGTCCTTGTTGTTGAAAAAGCAATTGATGACTGCCCTAATTATGCAATTGCTCCTGAACTATGTAAATTTTTTTGCCATCTAGTGGGTTAACAAGGATAACTAATTAATAGTGAAATTTATGTACAGAATCATATATAAAATATATAAGCACAGTTTATGTAAAATCATTGTCACTGTTAAGTGATAATACTAATGAATATCAAATAATGGTAGAAAGCAGACCCTCATATACCCAGTAGGTAGATTAAGAGATAGAATTTATACCCTTAGGATTCTGGGGGCAGATCCTTCTCTCTCCCATGCTAGCTATTTCCTTGTTTTAAAAATAATTTCTTGGGGCCAGGGAGATGGCTCAGTGGAATAAGCACTTCCCTGGCAAGTGCAAGGGCCTGAGTTCAATCCCTGGTTCTGCCAAAACAAAACAAAAAAATAATTTCTTTGCTTTTCTAGTCAGTGTTACACACACACACACACACACACACACACACACACACTCAAATACCATATTACCTCAACATAGGCACATACCTTCTCACACAGTATGTTGCTTTGTTTTTCTCTTTTCAGTCCTTATAAGAAAGTAGTCATGTAGAATGCATTTTATAATTTGTTACTTTTGCTCATCATTTTTGGAGAGTTATCTGTTGTTAAATGTAGCAGAAGTTTATTGATTTGCATTGTTGGGTGGTGTTATAAGACATTGCTGTATCATTTTAAAATTCATTGTAATATTCACTGACATTTGTGTCATGTCCAGTTGGGGCCCACTATGAACAGTGTTGCTATGAATTCCTGACACACTTACTGCAAAGGTTCACTGTTCTTATTGCTATTGTAAACTTTATTTTTAACTTAAAATGAGGTAAAAACCTTCAAAATCCACAGAACAGTTTAAGAACCTAAATATATATTTTAATGACTACAGATCAGTAATATAGGAGAAAATATGGAATACTTACTTGACCAGCACAGCTAACAAGCTTCATAAAGTGAATGTTCTTTCATTTTTAAATTGTTTTAAAAATCCATAGCAGATGACTGGGGGTGTGGAGTTAGGTCAGTAGTCCATGAAACATTTGGCCTTAGATGGAAAATACTAAATCAATTTACTGAAAGTTATATAGCTCATGATATCATTTCAGTATTTCGTTAACAAAAGGTATTGCCTCATATCTATTTGTTTGTAATTTAATATTTTGTTGCTAATTTCTATATTGCTTTGCGTACACTACCTCTCAGAGTTCTTTGTTTAGTCTTACCAGAGGCAAATCTATATTTTAGTTTTTATATGGATAACCACTATGAAGATAACAATGTAAAATGTATTAATTATTGAAACTGTCCTATTAATCAGCTTTGAAACTGTCTCATTGACATTTGTCTCTCAATAAAATAAAATTTAAAAAATAACTGTATCTGTTAATATGAGCAACAGATTTCATGATAAAAATAGATAATATAGCAGCCATTGTTAATTAGTTATTTCGTTTTGAAAATTTGTAACATATGTACTATTTTGTATGTTACCCTATCTTCTGTCTTTGTTTCTGCTATTTGTTTTACTCTTCAAAAGTAAATTAAATTAATTTTTTAAAAATAAAAATAAAAAAAGACATAGCATTTTTTTGAATTTATGTGTTTGGTACAAGTTCTCACTATGAAGCTCTGACTCATAGTGATCCTTCTGCTCTCAGTCTCCCCAGAGCTGAGATTGCAGGTGTCACCATCACCCCCTATTCAGACCTCTGCATGCCCAAGGGATTGAACCCAGGTCCCTGAACTTGCCTAAGCAGATGCTTAGTCTACTGAGCTATCTCCCTGGCCCTTAAGAGCTAACTTTTATGTTGGACTTCTTAACTATATTTCAATCTTAGTTTCATTGATTTGCTGTTAGGTTTATTTTCTTAATTTTTTAATTTATTCTGCTGTTCTTTGTTAATTAAACTTACATTCACTTGAATAAGGTTAGATTTTATTCCTTTTCTAAAAGGAATTTAAGCAATATAGCTATAAATTTTCATCTAAGTATTGCTATACTTATATTTCATAAGTTCAAATATACGTTGCTTTCAAGTTAATTTCCAAATTTTTGTTGCCTAATTCTGTTATCTATAAGAGCTTTAACTTTAACTGCCAAGAATACAATGTTTTCTTATTATTGTTTATAGCTTATTAACATTGTGGTCCAATAATATAATCTATAATAATGACCAAATTTCATCTTAAGTCTAATTATGTAGATTAGCAGATAGACACTTTTTGTAGATGTTCTATATGGCTTAAAAGTGTTAAAAATCATTGGACTTGATGTGTTACATCTCCATTAGATTAAAATTCTGCTCCAGTTTTATGTATTATATCTAAATTTATTTATTCATGATTTATCAATAAGATAACTGCATTAAAATTTCACATTATTATGACAGATTATTATTCTGTTTAGTTTGATTCTTGGGTTTTGCAGTGATGAGTAATTAAGCTTCAAATGATTTCTGTTTTACCTTTTACTGTCTTTGCAGTGAAATCATCACTTAATACCCATTTTTACAATAAAATCATCAGGTTTCTATTGGTTACCTTTTGCTTCATATAACTTTCTAGCCTATGTTTGTGCCATGTTTTATATATGCAGTTTAATTTTCTCTAAAATATTTATTATTTATATAGTTTTATTTATTTATATATTTATCTGATACAGGGTCTTGCTACGCAGTTCAGACTTGTAGTAAACTTCCTGTTTCAGCCTCCCCAGCGCTGGGTTTACAGGCATGTGCTACCCAATTTCTGGACTGGCAAGGCATGTAATACTGTGGATCTAACTCATGTCTTTGTACTTGCCAGGCAGGCACTTAGACCATGGAACTCTTTCCTATGTGTGCAGTTTAAAAAGTTGTTTCAAATGCTAATTGCAATTGCATTTCTCATCATTACTCAAATATTACAACTTAATTATATCATTTTATATGATTTTTGCTACTTTCCTCTATTATTTTTATGTGTGAATCCATGTTTATTTCCTCTCTGATGATTATATGCATGTGATTTAGTACACAAATTTAGTTAATAAAATCTGAAATTAATAACTGGTTTTGCCCTCTGAGGAATGTAAAGATATTAAATGCTTTACCTCTGATCAGTGCATTCAAACTTAGTATAGAATTTGTCTGGTGTCTTAATCCTAGCCTGGTTCTTCCTCCATTTTGCCTAACAAAACCACCCACTGGTGCACAGTTTAACTGACATATAAGCCTATGTCTTTGCTTCTCATTCTTTTTCTATCTCAGCCCTTTAAGCATATCCTTTTCATTTTGTTTGAAATGTTTTTATAATAAAGTCTCTGTATTATTGATTTCCTAAAATTTCCTTGTTTGATTTCATTCTTGGATGATAGCTTTATTCAATCCATAATTCTAGTTTGACATTTCCTCTCTTTGAACTTTGAAGATACTATTTCATTGCAGATGAAGTTGTTGTAGACAGCCTTCAGTGCAGGGCTCTTTTGAAGTCAGCTATAAATCTTTCTCCTGCTCTATTGTAAATATTCCTTCCTTTCTGACTGTTTTTGGTATCTGGGTTATACTTGCATGACATAAACTTATTTCAGGATGTAGATTTTCTTTTACACACCTTGTTGAGAGTCACTGGATTTTATAAATCTCAGGGATATCCGTCAGCATTCTGGGATAACCTCTGCCATTATCTATTTGAATATTGCTTCTTTGTTTCTGTATTCAGTAGACATGGATTATATTTCTCACTGTTCTCTTTTTCTCTCACTTTTTTTTCACAGTTTTTACCTATAATTTTTTTAAGTGAAGTATTTATAATGAATTGCACAGGGTAAACTCTTACATTGCAAAAAGGAAGAATGGGTGGATAGAGAGAAAATATACTAAAGCAAGACCCAAGCCTGTAGAGCAGCCATTACATTCTGTAGCTCCATGTCCAGCATCCAAGGCAGGTTGTGGCCAGATGTGTTTTCTAAAGGGTTTGGGCATGACCTCTGGACTAGTATGTGGTCTATTTTGGAAAATGTGCAAGAAAATGGAAGTTATCCCATGCATACTATCTGACCACAATGCAATGAAATTGGAAATGAATGACAAAAGAAACCAGAAAAACACGCTAAATTCATGGAAACTAAACAACACCCTACTCAGCAATCAATGGGTCGCAGAAGAAATTCAACAAGAAATTCAGCAATATCTACAATTCAATGAAAATTCAAGTACAACTTACCGGAATTTATGGGATGCGATGAAAGCAGTTCTTAGAGGGAAAATAATAGCTATAAACTCACACATTAGGAAAATGGAAAGGGA
>PVKA01023500.1:8449-27890 GCA_004027165.1 Ctenomys sociabilis
TTTAAAAAATTGTAAAAAGCTCTGATTTTTTTAATGTATTTTTAGTATAGGGTCTCACTACACAGATGGGACTCATAGTGATCCTCCTGTTTTCAGCCTCCTCCCAAGCACTGGGATTATAGGCATGCACCACCACACCCTGTCTCTTTCTCTATCTCCATACACCCTAGGGGCAGGGCCAGCACAGCAGACCAGGGATGGAACCCCAGCTGCTGCACTCTGCCTAAGCAGGCCTGATTTTAAAAAAAAAAAAAAAAAACAGTGTCTTGCTATGTAGTTTAGGCTGGCCTCAAACTTGCAGCAGTTCTCCTGCCTCAGCCTCCTAAGTGTTGGAATTGATCCCATCCTGTACAGAGAGAGAGAGAGACAGACAGACAGAGACAAAGAGATAGAGAGGGAGGGAGGGAGAAGAGAAGGGAAGGGAGAGGGGAGAGAGAAGAGAGAAACAAAATAAAGAAATGTACCAATCTTAAGCATTTATTTGACTCAGTTTATGTTTTATTTTGGTTTTGCAGTAGTAGGGATTGAACCCAGTATTGGCTGTTTTTACAAATAAAGCCATGTAACCTGGCTGCTTCGTGGAATTTTGTCATTGCTCCCTGAAGTCCACTCTTGCCCTTCCCCAGCCAAGCCCTGGTCTGATTGCAGAGCAACCACTGACCTGATTTCTGTCACTTTAGATTTGCTTGTTCTAGTGCTGGATATAAATGAAGTTGTGTCAACATATGTGTTCTTGTGTCTGGTATCTTTCACTTAGCATGGTGTTTTTAAAAGTTTTTCCATGTTGTTATATCGGTTTGATCTTTTATTGCTCAGTAATAGTTTGTACTAATACACCATGATTTGTTTATTTTCTTCCTAATAGACATTTGTGCTAGTTCCAGTTTTGGCTAGCTTGGATAAAATTCCATGAATACTTTTTCATTTAAAGAAAATATTTTTGGCCTATGTTTTCATTTTCTTGGATAAGTATCTGTGGGTGAGTTGGAAGTTCATATTTAAACTGTTTGGGGTTTTGTTTTTGTTATTTTGTTTGTTTGTTTTTGTGGTACCAGGGATCAAACTCAGGACCTTCCACTTGCCAAGCAAGTGCTTATGTTGCCAAGCTATCTCCCCAGCCTCATATTTAACCTTAAGGAAATAGTCTCCTGAAATTGAGGCCTGCTCTTCTGTCTTCATACAGTATGGTCTGTATTGCATAGTCTTTGTTCAGGAATAAATCATGTAATGCCTTGAAGAGCTCAACATGCTGGCCGACACAAGTAGGACTTGGCTGTCATTTTACTTTAGCTGCTGACTTTCAAATCTCAGCACTGGTACTGAACATCCAGGCACTTGCACGTGGAACCCCTGGCCTTAGCTGTCTCGTGGCATTGCCAGCCCCAGCTGTTTGTGCCAAACCACTCTTTTCCCCCTTTCTCTATCCCCAGGCCTGGTCCCCTACGTGGACCTTATGAAAATGAATTTTATCTGCTGCTCAAGCTTGTCCCTCTCACATACAGCAGGCCACCTAGTTCTGTTCATTCTGCCTCTTTAATAGCTTTTCATGTGTCCCTCCCCCTCTGTTCCCTACTGCTGTCACCTTAGTTCTTAATGTCAGTGTCCCCAGGATTGCTGCAATGGTCTTCTGAAGCCATCCTTTGGGGGTTTCCATTGCCTGCATAGCAATGAGAGGGGTCTGCCCACAAAACATATCCGACCTTGCCGTGATCCAATTGGACACTTAGTGACTTCCAGGAGAGACCCAGCTTCTAACATTCCTGTCGGGGTCCTGCATGATCTAAGCCTCATCTTCCCTCCACTCCTTCCTTTCATAAACTTGGTTTCCATCCCCTAGATTTCTTCCCATTACCTGGACTTTTCTCAAGAGGGCTTTGCATTGTGCTGCTTGTTATACATCTAATGTTCTTCTGCCCCTACCTCACCTGGCCCTGGCCCCCTCACCTTGCACATTCTGTCAGCACTCTGCCAAGATGATTCTCAGTTCCAGGAGGCTTGCTCTGCTGACTGGCACCTTCCCTGCCTGGTTGGGCTAAATTCCCCTCCCCCATGACCCAGCACTCAATACTTAAGTACTTGTGGCATTGAATTTCCTGATACCCACTGACTCCCACCCTAGACCTGAGTTTTCAGAATACAGGGAGTATCTTTATCGTGCTGGATTTCCTGGCACTTCCACTATAGTAGGAACTCAACAGATGTTTGGAAAATTCAACTGTTGCATTTGTAGCACGAGAGACTTCACTCAGTTTGCTGCTGGCTCTACTAGGGATGAGTGCCCGGAGGGGAGCCCATAGCCTTTGAAGTTGCTAGGTTCTTACCCATTTCTCTTCTCATCCTCACAGCCAGATGAAAATTCACTGGATTTTTCTTCCTGTATGCTGCGACCCGGGATTAAAAATGCTCAGGAACTTGCTTGTGGGGTGTGCCTCTTAAACGTGGACTCCAGGAGCCGGGTAAGTCACATGTCTTCCCCTGCATATGGCATCGTGAGGGACGACCACATACACTCCCATCACTGACTACAGGTAGAAATTTTAAGAAATCCTGAAAGATGATGTAGAAGTACTTCACCAGTCTTCCCCAAGGGCAGTGGGGGGCGCTGTTGAGGGAATGGATTCTGCTCCTTCCTTTCTGATAAGCACTGGATCTGCCGGTAGCGTTCAGTGTGCACTGGGGTCTTGGAAAGGTTAAAGCTGTGAAGATTTATTTACAGGCAAGAGGTCCTGTTCTGGAAACTTTTTTGACCTTATGGTTTCAACATTATTTCAGAAAGAAGAGAAGCCTGCAGAAGAACATCCTAAAAAAGTATGAACCAGTTACACATTATCTTAGCGTCTCCATCTTAATTTTGAGCGTGGAAGGGAAATGGATGATTCTATTGCCCTCCTGGACCATTGCGATCATAAAGCCTTTTGTTCCCATGATGTTTGATGTATTTCACTAACATGTCTGTGTGGATCTGCTGCTGTTTCGTGTGCATGTTTGTATCTCACATTTGGCTTTTGGTGTCACAGTTGTCCTCTGCAGTTACCAGGGTAACACAATCAACAAATTCTGGAGCACTGGAAGGTGTAATGACATGCAGAATGAAATCAGGGAGCGTCAGGATTTAGCCCTTAACCAACAAAAACAAATTATTTAACCTGAACATGGCAGCATACCCCTATAACCCCAGTATTCTGAGAGGCTGAGGTCAGAGTATAGGAGTATCCCAAATTTGAATCCAGTGTTAGACCCTATTTCAAGATTATAGATAGATAGATAGATAGATAGATAGATAGATAGATAGATAGATAGATAGATAACAGGACATGTTAAAGTGATCTGAAAGTCATTCTAAAGTATTATGTAGTGTTTTTTTTGTTTTTTGTTTTTGCCAAACCAGGGATTGAACTCAGGCCCTTGTGCTTGCCAGGGAAGCAATTATTCCACTGAGCCATCTCCCCAGCCCCTTGAGCCATCTCCCCGGCCCCCATTCTAAAGTATTTAATGCCTGTTTTTTATGAGCCATAAAGCTGTTAGGACTTTTTAATGACAGTAGCCTTCTTTTTTTTTCTTTGTTTGGTACAGGGTTTCACTACGCAGCTCCAACTCATAGTGATCCTCCTGTCTTAGTCTCCCCACTGCTAGGTTTACAAATGTGTGCCCCCACACCCAGTTTCAGAGGCCAGCACGGCATGTGGTACTGGGGATCAAACCCTGGTCCTTGCACTTGCCAGGCAGGCAGTTAGACTGCTGAGCTATCGTCCCCAGACACAACAGATACATTCCAAGACCCACAGTTGATGTTGAAACCATGGATAGTACTGAACTCTATATTTGCTATTTTTTTCCTGTACCTAAATAGTTACGATAAACCTTAACTTAAAAATTGGGTACAGTAGTAAAATACAGTATAACAGTATACCACAATAAGATTGATGTGAATATAGTCTCTCATGAAAGAGTGATGACAAAGTGTTGCTATTGCCAGACTGGTCTCTTGTGCGTAACCGAAACTGCAGAGTAGGGGGGGCTGCTGTTTGTCATCAACTTCCAGTGGCATTAGCCACTGAGAGTTGTTGTCAAGTGTTTCCTAATCTAATAATTTTTTTTTTTTGGCAGAACCAGGGATTGAACTCAGGCCCTTGCACTTGCCAGGGAAGCGCTTGTTCCACTGAGCCATCTCCCCGGCCCCTAATCTAATAATTTTTCTGTCAGGATAGTACTGTAATCAGCCACAGTTCAATGGGCCCACATTCCAGCAGATGGCAGTCTTCACAGAGGACATCCTTCAGCACACCAGAGGATAGCAATTATCTACAGCCCTTGGCTAGTTTTCCCCCTTAGTAGGATTCCTCTTCCCTCCCGATAACCTCTGCCTGCCTTTTCTTTGAACAATTTGGCCTTTTGCTAAAACTAGGTTCAATCATAATGATATCTATACCTTTCATTAGCAATAAAGAAACTTCTTCAGTTGAATTCCGACTGCTGCTTGCTAGCTTTTGTGTGTGCCATTTTGGCCTTGGCCCTGTGACACCTGAGAGGTGTATGTGTTGGTTGCTGAACAGCTCTTAGATGCAGAAAAAGCCTGATTTGTCCTATATCTCTGTCTATTTCTGGCAGGCATTCAACTCAGAAACAGACAGTTTCAAGCTGGCATATGGAGGGCATCAGTATCATGCCAGCTGCGCTAACTTCTGGATCAATTGTGTTGAACCAAAGCCTCCTGGCCTCATCCTGCCCGATTTGCTCTGAAAAGCTCCTCCATGAAGTACCAACTGTTTTGTTTTTGTTTTTTATTTTCTGTCCCTCACCTTGGGGGACAGGAACCGATAAACAGGACGTAAGTTCTGCGGTTTTACCTCTATGAATGTGTGAACAATTCCCAAGGCAGAGCAGGAAACCCAGCCGAGCATCCCAGTGGCTCCTGCAGGCAGCCTGTGATCTCGTGGTCCCGCTGCCTGACTGTGGAATTTAAGGTAAAACTGACCTTCTCAAACAGCTTATGACATCAGAAGTTTGCTCACTTATCTCTAGTTCTCTTCAGGTGTCTTTAAATCTGGACCACAGTTTTCTTTATGAAAGAATGTGCTGCTATAAGACTGAAGCTGTGAAGAATGGACATTTAAAGAAAAATAAGTTATTGGTATAGGACTGGAATTGGGAAGACTGTTGCAAGCTGGTGTTTCTTATATCTGGAACACATGGTCCTGTGAAGTCAACTGCATTTCTCTGCATTAGTTCATAAAGATCCAACTTGAATAAAGAGGGTTAACCTGATTCTCTGTTAGAAAAATCACTGCTCATCTCCGTTAGACAATGGCAGACAGTGAGACAGAGTTACTGCCTTTGCTTCTCCTTTTCCTTTATTCTGAAGTGTCAACTCTCAAGAAGACATTTCTTTTCCTGAAACATTCCTGGGCCCTTTGCTGTGAGAACATCCAATAGGCAGAGGCCTAAAACCTGTGCACTGGGGTAAATATCCTTCTTCTGAGCATATCCTTCTTTGAGCTCTTGCTCAAAACCTGTTTCACTTTGCTCAAAGGCTAGTATAAAGCATGGCATTTTTCTAAACAAAATCTGGAAAGGGAGCCACGCATGGTGGGTGACGCACATCTGTCATCCCAGCACTTGGGAAGCTGAGGCAGGAGGATCACATGAGTTCAAGGCCAGCCTGGGCTACAGTCAGTTCAAGGCACAGTGAGACCCCATCTTTAAAAAAAAAAAAAAAAAATCTGGAAATGCCACAAAATGCGATCTCTTTGCAGCAACTTCTCCATTTCCAAAGACGACTGCATAGGAGCCAGCACTGCCTGACCTCACAGCATCCCTGAGACCAGAAAACACAGGGAGGTGAGTCTAGCAGGCAGCAGAACAGTGCTATATGTACTTAGGATAAAGATACACACCACGGAAGCATGAAGGAATCCTTCCACAAAGGAATTCCATTTTAAAAGGAAAAGGCTTATGGACTCTGGTGTAGGAATTTTTCTTTAACATTTAAACTGAATGCAGAAAATTAGGGGAACAAAAGCCACAGGGTTAAGGGCTATTATTTCTAGGAATACACCAGTCTAGAGCAAATATTTCTCTGAACTGTTGATTCTTTATGAAGAGATTGCAAAGCTCATGACTCTTGACTTGGGCTCTCTGACATGGATTTAGGTTGTACTTGAAAACTGAAAAGGCTAATTTTCATCTAAGTGCTGCTTTTACATAATTCCTTTCTCCTTTGGGAACAATTATACCTTTCACATTTTCTCTAAGGAAGTTTAGACTATTTTAAACAGCTATTTACCTTGCTATACAACAGAACACAAAAGAAGCACTGATGAAATACATGTTCTTATGCCGACTATTGTGGGACACACCTGAGAGACTGAGGCAGGAGGATCACTGTGAGTTCGAGACCAGTCTGGGCTACATAGTGAGTTCAAGGCCAGTACGAACTGCACAGTGAGACCCTATCTGAAAGAAAGAGAAGAGAAAGGGGAGATGGGGAGGAAGGAAGAGGGAAGGAAGGAAAAAGAGGGAGGGAGGGAAAAGAGAAGAATGTAAGTGTTCTTTGCACCACATGACACCAACTGCAGCTATTAACGACTGGGACAGCTGACTCAATTACTGCCTGGAGTAGTGGTGTGTTAATGACAACACTAGGGGCCACTTCATCCTACACAGCCCCAGCATTCCATCCTCTAACAAGCAGCTTTCAGAGGTGTCTTGTGAATTCCATCAAACTTGGTGCTTTTCTACACAAAATCTGGAAAGGGAGCCAAGTATGGCAGCACTCAGGAAGCTGAGGCAGGAGGACCTCGCACATGAGCTTAAGGCCGGCATGGACTACAGTCAGTTCAAGGTGCAGTGACACTATCTCAAAAAAAAAAAAAAATTTAGAAAGGCCATGGAATGTGATCTCTTTGTAGGGACCTCTCCATTTCCAAAGATAACAGCGTAGGACAAGCAAGAACACTTCCCAGCTTGGTAAACTTGTTATTGCTGAAGCAGTTTTTAGAAATGCTACAGGGGCTGTAATTCAGTCACTGCCACCCCATCAGTGATGGCAAAACTGTTAGAGCTTTCAGTGGCTGCAGGAGTGCCGTAAGTTCAGTGGCACTGGCCTATGTCAGTGACATTTTCTTAAAGCACCTGTTAACTAGATTGACTTTCATTCCTAGATTTATCCTAGAATGCCTGAGAAAAATCCCGGGGTATAATCACAGTTATCTTCACCAAGCACGATAGATTTACTCACTCTTTGGGAGGCACCAGAAGAAAATTTAGTAGACATAATAAAAACAAAGCCTTTGCTATGAAAAGTACTTGTTAATTTTAGTATTTGTTTAATACTTGAAATGCTTAGGTATCACTGATGAGGATTTGGGGAGTGTGGAATGCCACTGGGCTGATTTTCTTTCTATGCTTTTATTAAAACAACTCAGCATTGCATTCATCTTCACCTCAGCTCTTGTCAGCCAAGAACCCAGTGTCCTTGGAAACAGTAACCAAGGTTACTTATTTCCATGCTGTGTATTGTCAGGCAGCTTCACCCCACTGCTTGAATGGCGATTAATAAGCACTTTTCTTTTGAGGTATTGTTTTGCCTTTTCAATTCCTGTAGCTTAGTGTGTAATTTAATCTTTGTATGGACATGCTTGAGATACAATAGGTACAAGGTAGACAAGATTATTACCCATGCTTCTTCTGTAGCCATTCACATAGGCTACGTATTTTAAATTGTTAGAGTATTTTGTGTACATATATATAAAAGCTGCTTGTGATCAGGGAAGGGGACCTTGTTTAAAGATATCCTCTACTTTCCTATTTAATTAGTGTGCTCTTGCCAGGCATGGTTGCACGCACCTATAATGCAAGCACTTGGGAGGCTGAGGCAGGAGGCTCATCTGGTGTTCAAGCCCAGCCTGGGCTACAGAATGAGTTCAAGGCCATTTAGAACTATATATTAAGACTCTGTCTCAAAAAACAAAAACAAATTAGCATGTTCTTAACGTTTTTAGGGCCAGGGAGATAGCTCAGTAGAATAAGTGCTTGCCTGCCAAGCACAGGGTCTCAAGTTCAATGCCCAGTACCAAAAAAATTTATGAAGTTGTAAGGGCTGCATTTTACAGAAACTTGAAATGTTTACTCTATATTGGAAACCATTATGAAAATTCCACTTACCAACTTATAGGTCAGATTCCTTCCTTTGAGAACGATTAAGAGACTGGGGACATTTGCAAAAACATTTTCCATTTAGAAGAAAACATAGCCTGCTGTGGCCATGCCAGCAAATGTCAGAATGAAGGGCAGGGTGCACTAGCCTGTGTGTAAATGGTTTTAAAGCATTCTTCTGTGACATCTCATCATTTTGTAGCTGTGGCTGTATTCAATAGTGGGTACTGTGGGTCCATAATAAATTATGTTGGGGTCTGGAAAGATGGCTCAGTGGAATAAGTGCTTCCCTGGCAAGTGCAAGGGCCTGAGTTTCATCCCCGGTTCAGTCAAAAAAAAGAAGACCACATAATGAACTGTGTTATCTTATGTGTGTGAAATTTTGTTCTGTATTTTAAACAGTGCTGTGACTTTTTTCCTTTGTTTACATTTTAATAAACACTGATGTGTTTGACTGATGTGTTCACACATAAAATTTAACCTATTTTCAGGTTTGTTCTGAAGTAACCACTTGTTAAACTTCTGAAACAGAAAATACAAGTGTAGAAGAGTGTCATGCTACTAATCTTTTGGTCTTTCGGGGTTAAGATTTCAAATCGATACAGGTCAAAAGGATGAACAAGGGCCAAAGCATGTAGGAGCCAGGCTTCCTAATTGCTCAAAGCACTGGTGGGATCTGCCAGGATTTCTACAGGAAACTTTCCTTAATTCCCACCAGCAATATCTGTCACCAGTTGTTTTCTCCCTGTAAGTACAATGATTACTTTAGGGCTCTTGTTTAGAGACCAAGACCTAAATCTTGGCCTCTTGCTGGACCATTTTACTTTTTGATCATGTGCTAAGAATGTTTCATGTCCTCTTCTGTGCTGCTCTTATTTCCCAAAGAAATTTTTAAATTTCCTGCTTCGACAATAATATTATGTATTTACAAGTGTGTAAATGGTACACAACAACAGAAAAGTTAGACTTTAAACAGAAATACACTGCCAGAAGGTAAAACTGGAAGATAAAATCATCTAAATCTTACGTAGTGTCACGTGCCTATAAACCCATCTACTTGGGAGAATGAGGCAGGAAGAACGCTAGGCCAGCTGGTCACGGTGGTACACTCCTTTAATGCCAGCACTCAGGAGGATGAGGAAGGATTACTGAGTTTGAGACCAGCATGGGCCATATAGTAAGTTCAAGAGCAGCATGAACTACATAGTAGTAAGACCCTTTCTCAAAAAAAAACAGTGCAAGCCAGGAAACTTAGCAAGACCCTGCCTCAAAATTAAGAAAAATTTATAATTTAAAGGATTGGGAATATAGCTTAGTATTAGAGCACTTATGTAGCATGCACAGGCCCCAGGTTGAAAAAAGAAAAATGGGGCCAGGGAGATGGCTCAGTGGAATAAGTGCTTTCTGGCAAGTGCAAGGGTCTGAGTTCAATCCCCGGTTCCGCCAAAAAAAAAAAAAAAAAAGTTCTTTATAAAAAGAAAAATGGTCTAAATAGGTAACTACTGGCAGTATTTATGGCCTAATGCCAAAACAGGCCATAAAGGTAGAAAATTACTCAATGGATAAGCCACAACCCTCCTGGCAAATGAAGCAGAGCAGTACTATGACAGCGGTTCCCACCATACGGTGAAGACGCCAGGCAGCTCTCCTGTCTTAAGTAAAGGGCATCCCAAGGGGTACCCAGTAGTTTCCAAGGACAGTAAACAGAAGAGGCCATAAATTCCTGCCCTGTTCCCAATGGACTATGCTGCCAGACTTTGGGGAACAAGAAACAGGGTGAGAGTGGTATTTCCAAATGTAAAAAAAGCCATTGTATCACTTGTTGTAATAGTCTTGCTTTATAGTTCAAGCTAGCCTTGAGCTCACTGTGTAGCCCAGGTTGGCCTCAAACTCTTGGTGATCCTTCTACTTCAGCCTCCTGAGTGCTGGGATCCCAGGTGTGTGCCACACACCCAACCCACTTATTTGCTCATCACATACACAGATTTAGACTAGAACATTCTTATATGTGAAAAGTCAAGTAGAAGCACTTACTGAAAAACGATTTGATGAGGGACGTGGTATTTTAGTGCACTCTGCCTCATGAGGAAAAAACTGAAAACAGAACTTTTTTTAAAGCTTACACAGTTTCCCGCTGTTCCAACATGTGAATATTAATGTCTGCCCATCTGCAAAGATGCAAACATTAAATGATTCAGCTGGGGTCTATTTTAAGTAAAGTTAATAATTGTTCTGAGAGCCAGCTTAGTAGTGATTAGCATCGTTCTCCCATCAACATACATGCACACTCCTACCATGAAATTAGTACAAGTTCTATGTTAAGCACATATATTTATTAAAAATAATGCTAATATAATCCTGGGGCACATTGATTTCAAGAGGCTCTTTGCAGTAGATTTCATTATAATTACTTATTAACTGAATAATAAAGGTTTACTTATTTTAACTTACAGTCACTAAATAATAAAGGAAAAAGGGAAAAGGGCTAGTCCAATAGAGACTGAAGCTGGTGTCGATCTCCCCTAAGCATCTGTGTGGTTAGCAGCCTTGGGCATAGCTTGTCTCTAAAGAGTTATCAGGACTCAGTGATTTTTTTTCGACTGAATTCCTGTACCTGCCATGGTGCCAAAAGGCATGGGATTCAAAATAGAGCAGAACCAAACAGTTTATTAAACTGTCAAGTTGTTAAAAATGATTAAAAGCCAGTTAAAGATTTTCATAAACACTATTTCAAAATGCTAGTTTTTAAAAATGTTACTAGCAAATGTGTGTCCCCTTATGTCCCCTCACTATCACTTAAACTTGAATACCAAGTGTAAAAACACTTGAAAGAAAACCAAAAGTCAACCATTTGAAAACAAAGAGGAAGAGGGGAACAGATGGTATATAGCAGATGCTGGTACTGCTCAAGGGGCTGCTGATGCAGGCTTTGGTGGCATTAAATCCCCCAGTAAGGCATCAGGTGTCGGGACTCTTTCTCATAAACATCTGGAACTATGCCATAAGGTGTCTGTACCATCTTAACTGTTGACTTCCCAAACAGCTGGCACTCATAGTCTATCAGCTGCCTCCAGAAGCCCACATTGGGCCTGATGACAGGCCTCCGGGCTTTCACCCAGTTGTACGCATCCAGCAGGCACACATTGTGAAATTTCATCAGGTAAGCAATGCAGAGTGTGGCTGAGCGGCTCACCCCCGCAGCACAGTGCACCAAGGTAGCCCCATGCTTCCTGCTCACACTGTGGATCTTGTCAGCCACAGTGTCAAAGTACAGTCTAATAGGGGCATGCGGGATGTCAGCCAGAGGCACTTTCACATATTCAAATTGGGGCCAGTTGAAATTAGGGATCTCAATGGTAGCGTTAACGATGCAGGTGATGCCGCGAGACTGGAGGAGGTGCCGGTTGGAAGCCACACTGCCTCTGCCCAGGAAGAGAGAGGAGGTAATCTGAGCAATGCCTCCTATGTCTCCCTCGGAAATCATCCGAGGAGCCATGAGAGTCCGTGGTAGTGTACTGTGACCTCTGGAGCTCATGAAGAAGCCAGCAATCACACTCGCATCGTCAGGTACAAAACTAGAGAGTTTTGTTGTCCTCCACCAAAGAATCCGAAGTTACCGTTAGCCTCCTTCCTGTAAAACACAGGTATCTGTTAGAACTTCAAATGCTACTGGTTTACCATAGCATTCTGTAGTGTTTCTGAAATGGGAAGATGAAAGGATTAGAAAGTCATTTTCTTTAATTAGGGTATATTTTCTCAAGGATATAGCCCATCATTTTCTATTAATTGTTAGGAAAAGTACCCTAAGTGTCAGGCGTGGTGGTGAAAGCCTATAATCCCAGCACTTGGGAGGCTGAGGCAGAAGGATTGCCACAAGTTTAAGACCAGTCTGAGCTACACAGTCAACTCAAGGCCAGGCTGAACTACATTACATAGAGGAAGAAAAAAGGCTAAGACCTCAATATGTGAAATCAAGTGTGAAAGTCAGCTCTCCTTTTAAATTCTTAAATGGAAATTGTCATCCTATTTTTAGAAAAGTTAATGACAGAAACATTCAACTGGTTCCTGTGGGACAGTCCTATAAGGACTCTTACTGAAGGTGGAGTGGAGTTATTCCTTGGTGATAAAGAAGAAATCAGAATTTTTACTCTTCCTTTATTTCTTGTCTACTCACATAAGCCACAATGGCTATATTTTCATAAACCTAGTTCTAGACAGAGATCTTTTTTTTTTTTTTTTAATGTATTTAGTACAGGGTCTCAATATACAGATCGGACTTGTAATGATCCTCCTGTTTTCAGCCTCCTAAGCACTAGGATTACAGGTGCACACCACCACTCCCAGTGTCAGTCACCAATCTCAGCATGCCCCAGGGGTGGGGCCAGCAGATCGGGGATCAAACCCAGTCCCTGCGCCTACATAAGCAGGTGCTTTACTCCTCTGAGCTATCTAGCTGGTCCATAGACAGATCTTAAAAACGTGGAAAAATTATCATCCATTAGGCAATATAGTTAATGAACTGCCTTTATGGACTAAAACTGAACTGGATCAACTAAGTCATCTAAACACATTTAAAAACAGCTGATTTTTATCCTATTTGTGATGTGTGAATATTTTCAAAGACCAATTAAATTTGAGTAACGTGCTGTGGCATTTCCATGGAAATAATCTCAGGTACTTTGAAGGTCTTGAAAGTTCATTCCTGTAAGTTAAAGGGGCATTTTACCTGACCTGACCCCAAGTCTGCCAATTCTAAGCTCCCAAATGAATCCCATTAGCTCTATATATATGTTGAAATTAAAACTAATCTCCTTCAATATTTGAAGTCCAATTTTCTCATTAGTTCACTGTTTTACTATAAAAGTATATACATTAGTAGCCACAGAAAAGGAAAATTGGTTTGCAGAGATTTCAGACAGCAGTTTCTCTCACTGCAAAATCACACTTTACAGCAGTGGTGATGAACTTAGGAAACGTGTGACAGCAGGCTGTTTGTATCACTGAAAACTCTAAAAGGTGTATTGCTGCTTTACAGTCTATACCCATTGGGCAATGTATTTGCACACCTGGGTACCACAGGGAAGCCTGAAATGATTTTAGACAGAAACATCCCCAGGTATTATATGCAGAGGCAGGGCTGCAGTTACTCACTTGCTGAGGTGGCTGTGAACACTGAAGCCCTTGTCTGGATCCAGAAAGTCCTAAGTAAGCAATACTGGTTACAGCAAATGCAAATGAGACCTGCGGGAAGACAAGCAGGCAAAGACATGGCCAGTCAGTTTACTATTAAATACAGTGTAGAATTAATCTAGGAAGTAGATCTGCTAGATTTCTCATGTTCACTTAAAAAAAATGCATCAGTAAGAAATATCAACCTAAGTCTTAGTTTTTGTTAGTGACAATAACTCAGACTGCACAGAATGGACAAAATTCCCAAAGGTGTTTCAGAGACCACAGCACATCAATGAAGTGCAAGGCACTCTGCACAATGCTCCTGGGGCCTGAGCCAGCGTCCTCTCGGTACCTCAGTAAACACAAGTGCAAGAAACTGGGAAGACCCACAGTGAGTAGAGGTACCAACCAAGAAGCAGGGCATGTGACCATGACACTCAGAGGTGGGCAGGTCCAGGGAAGTCGTGGGTGCTGGGAGCATGGCCAGGAGCAATGTCTTTGGATATGGCAATGCTGCAACCTAGTAGACAGCAGAGCTGAAGCCAGCAGCAGCACTGGTGCTCAGAAGGACACTTGGAAATTTCATGCTGCCCCTATTATTTTACTCTAATAATGTGAATACCTATGAGCACCATCAGAAATGTCTTTACCCACCTGGTGCCTGCCTTTACCAGGTAAGCATCACACTTTAATATTTTTCCTGTCAATTGGCTGAGAGGTAAGTAACATAAAGAACTGATAATCTGACCTAGCATATAACTTGCCAAGTTTTAACATAAATAACATATTTTTCCAAGATACTATGGCCTCAAACATGTCTACCTCCCCCCTGAATTTCATGTTTATTTATAATCCATCCCTTTCTTGCTTTCTGCCCTATTTGCTAGCAACTATTAATCAGTTTCTTGTCATTACAGTTTGCACTTTCTTTGCTTTTTTTTTTTTTTTTCTTTAAACAGCCTCCCCCACAGCAGTTTAAAAAGGATCAAGCCCAGGGCCTCACTTATACCAGCCAAATGTCCTACAACTAATATGTCACAGCCCTTTAAATTCTTTTTTTTTTAAATATGTTGTAAGTTGCTCAGGCTGACCTCAAACTTGCAATGTTCCTGCTTAACCCCCAAGCAGCTGAGATTATAGGTGTACACTATGCCTAGCTCATCTGCATTTTCTGAATTTTATATAAATGGAATTCTACAATATTTTTTTCTGGTCTGTCTTCATTTGGTATAATTTGCTACTCATCCAAGATTTTGGATATATCAGTAGCTTATTTCTTTTTAATGCTGGATTGTATTACACTGTGTAAATATATAATTTATTCATCCATCTATTGATGGTCATTGAACTATTTATATCTTATGATAGAACTTTGCTTGGATATGACATCCCTTTTCTTGATTAAATACCTATGACTAGAGGCTGTACCATGTGATTTGCATATTTGACACAGTAAAAGTTTAGAGATGGATATGATGATATGGTCCTGCAATCCCAGCTACTGGGGAGGCTGAGACATGAGGATCAAAAGTTCCAGGCAAGCCTGAGTAAGATCTTGCCTCAAAAAAGAACCCCTGTAATTCTAGCAGTCAGGAGGCTAAGCCTTTGGCTGCACTGTGAAACCATCTTAACTTCCCCCAAAAAATAATACAGTTCAAAAGGGGAAGTGGGACAGAGAAACAGCTCAGTAGAATAAGCTATTTCCCTGGCAAGTGCAAGGGCCTGAGTTCAATCCCCAGTTCCACCAACAAAAAAAAGAGGGGGGACCTGAGGATGTAGTTCAGTGGGACTTCAGAGAAGACAAGTTAAAAAAAATAAGGAAAAGATCCCTGGGCTTCCAGAACACGTCCTGTATCTCTGTGGGACTGTGAGGGGCAGCTGCGCTCCTGTGCCACTGGACTAGTGCCTTTACATGTTCAAGGCCATGGTTCCAATCTCCAACGCTGCCCGCCTACCCCAAAATATTTTTCCTAAATACACCTAATCATTAGAGTGCAATCTCACACTATGAGAATGAACTGGAGGGCCAATCAGAGTGCAGGTTACTGGCAACTGAGCAGCCTGCAGTGGGGCTCCAGAGCACTCCCTGGCGATGCTGCTGCAGCTGCTCAGGAACAGCTCTGAGAAGCACCACAGATTCGGTGCTGGAGACACCACCAGGTTCAGGACCAAGGCCCTGGCAGCAGCCACATCCCAGCACTGCCTTCCCCAAGGTTAAGTCTTGGGGCCCCAATCTGAGGTCACACATGAGGCACAGAACTCAGTCAGCTCTCATAGTGAGGAGGTACAAGGAGGGAGCCACATGGGAACTTATGTCAGATATAGCACGGGGACAGGGGAGGTGAACACATCGTTTCCTGCAAGACAGAACAGTCTCCTGCCACTTTCAAGTCTTTTCCCTGGAAGAATCCTATAAAAAGCAGTCAATGTAGAAATACATGAAATCAAGCCTTCAAACTGCTGGGGACTCTTATCCTTAATGTGGAAAATCTGAAAGATGCTCATCAAATTTCCAAATAGGTTATTCAATCAGGAGGGCTGGTATCCTCCCAAATAATCCTGCTGTGTGGAAAGCCACCTACCCTGCTGCTCTGGCTGCCAAGGCTCACTGGCCTTCTCAGCAGAGGTCTTCACTGGGGGCTGCAGCCATGTAACTGGAGGCCCATCTGTGTCTGTTACCCGTCACTTGCTGAACAGGGACAGGGTGCTTATGCTACAGGGACACAGATTGTGAGTCCCTGGGGCAGAATCCAAGAGAGACAGACATGATGCTCCATCCCTGCTGCTGCTAGCCAGTCTCCTGCCAACAGGCCTGCTTCAAATGCCAAAGCTGGTCCCAAGTTTTAGAAAAACAACTTCTGCCAGAGAGCACAGAGCAGGGATTATAGATGCTCCTTTGAGAGGCCCCTGCCCCTTTACGGAGTAGAAATACAAGTTTAACCTGAGGTTAAACTTGACTGTAATCCCAGCCCTTGGGATGCTGAGGCAGGAGGATCATTGCAAGTTCAAAACCAGCCTGGGCTACAAAGTGAGCTCAAGAACGGCCTGAGCCTCTCAGGAAGACCTCGTCAAAAAAAAAAAAAAAAAAAAAAAAAAAAGAAATACAAGTTTAGAAAGGGCTTCATAGTTGTGACTTCAGAGAAGACAAGTTAAAAAAAATGAGGAAAAGACCCATGGTCTTTGGGCTTCCAGCTCTAGAACATGTCCCGCATCTCTGTGGGACTGTGAGGGGCAGCTGTGTCCCCATCACCTGCCCTACCAGGCAGCTGGCTCATGCAGCACAGGAAACGAGCTGGTGCACCTGCCTAAGAAGATCAGGTTTAAATGCCACTTATGGGAAAGATAACTGCTCTATTTTCATCCAGTGCCCAAAGCAACTACGCCACAGCCTGTACACCCTTCAGTACACAGAAAGTCCTCCTCACAGTATAGAGGCCTCAGCAAAGGGCCCTGTGGGCACATGAAGCCCTAGTGTGGTCCAGTTCTAAGATTAGCAAAACTTGATCATAAAGAATTCAGAAGAAACCCATGGGTATTACATCATAGGTGCATGGAAATCAATTTAGTACCAAGAGAGAGACAAGGAGATATATCAGAAGCAGTGGGCCTATATTTGAAGGATCAAAGACTGCATGATGCTCTGAGTGAACAGAAAAGTCCCACAGCACAATGGTCTTTTGACATGGGCTGCATGGAGAGCAATAAGAACATCCATGCTGCCGGGCATGGTGGCTCAGGCCTGTAATCCCAGCACTCGGGAGGCTGAGGCAGGAGGATTGTTGTAAGTTCGAAACCATCCTGAGCTACAAAGTGAGCTTAAGACCAGCCTGAACTGCATAGTGAGACCCTGCCTCAAAAAGACAAAAAAAATAAAAAATAAAAAATAACATCCATGCCACTGTCCAAGCACAGCTCAGCCTTCCCACACTGCTCAGCAGCAGTATGCACTTCTTGGAGGGAAACGTTTTCCTGGAAGAGACCATTAGAGAAGGGGAAGGGGGCTGGAGAGGTGAATGGGGAAGGCAAAAATGTTATGCAAATGAATCCCACAATTCTGTATAAAGAAAAGATGTTTTCTGGCCAAGGCAATGGAGTGGGGGTGGGATAAAATGCAGAAGGAAGGCTATCCTGAAGTAACCCCAGAAGGATGGAGGGTTTTGTTGGCTTTTCCCCATCAGACAGGTAGCACGCTCATGTGACATGGTTTAAAGGGAGGTACAGGGACCAGGGAGATACCTGCCTGACAAGCACAAGGTCCCGAGTTTGATCCTGGTATGGGGGGTGGGGGAGAGACTGGGCTTGTAGAGGGAGGTACATATCACATGGTGGCGTAAAAACCCAATCATCACACAAACCAAAAAAGAATCTGCTTTTAAAAACTAGTTACAACAAATGTCAGGAATGATGCTGGTCTTTGAATAGTGTCAAGAACCAAATGCTAAACAAAGTATAAAATCAGGTCCTGTAACCTTGATAATGGACAAGCTAGTAACAACAGCTTGCCCCCTGCCCTGGAGAGCTCTGAGGACAGCTACTAGTGCCGGGGTCAGCCCTGGAAGGCAGGCCGCAACAGTGAGACAGGACTAAGAGTTACTACCTGGGGTCACACATAATCATGTTCATACCCACACCCACAGGCCAGCAGTTGAAACTATTGATTTTTCTTCTCTTGTTGAACAAGCAGAAAACAGCCACCATTGTGCTAGAGATGACTTTAAATGATCTCATTAAATATTCTTACCTTTAGGCATTTCAAAGAGGGCATGTACTAGATATCTACACTGTTACTTTTTTATACTCAAAAATTTTAGAATCACATTTTCTCCTTCCACTATATGTCTACCTAGTTCTTTTTTTAAAAAGTGCCTTATTCTTTTTTAAAAAAAATACTTCAATGTCCTCTTTTCTAAGTGAAGAATTTTAGTCTGAACTGTCATAAATAAATGGTTCATTGCTTGTTCATTTTCATTATTGAATCAGAATTTGTACTCGAGAGAAAGTTAAAATGATCACTCTTACAAAATAAAATCAAATGTGATGCTCTTTTGTTACAGAAAAAGTTTAGCCATCCCAATACACTACATGAACATTAAGAACATAACTCAGAAAAATAAAGATTATAATTCAGCTAACACAAGTCAAAATAAGCCTCTCCTCCTTCAAAATTGGAATTCAGTTTAATATCAAGTGGTATTCATGTTCAAATAAAATAAAGAATAAGATATATTCTCAGTCACCTCAAAAACTCTAGAAATTTGGTAAAAAACACCTCAACATCCTATATTTGGAGGTGAAGTAATTTTGTCTTTCCCTCCATATTAATTACCTATTATATCAGTGTTCTAGGATGAGGAAAATTACATATAATACACACAAAAGTGAAGATTCCAAATTACTGTTCTCCCAGGACATTGAGTGGTTACCAAACAACTACCTACATTGTCTTGACAAAGCTGACCATTTCAATGACCTCGTATGAACACAGCGCTTGCTAAGCCTGACAAAGGCCAACCATTTTAAGATCCTACTCAGCTGGAGATGTAGAACATGACATAGCCCAGAGGCGGGAACAGGCCATCCGCTTGAGAGTAGAAAAAAACATGCCAACACAGTGACGGAACCACACAGATTTTAGAAAGTTTAGTTTCAGTGGGCAATGTGGCACCAGCTGGTGATCCCACCCATGTGGGAGACTGAGACAGGAAAATCATGAATATGAGGCCAGCCTGGGCTACACAATGAGTCTGGGAGCAGCATAGACTATATAGTGAGACTATGTATAAAAAACAAAACAAGCCTGATAGCTCAGAAGATTAAAGCACCTGCTTAGGCAGAGCGCAACAACCAAAATTCATTCCCCACCCCCGGGGCATGCTGAGAAAGGGATTGAGACTGGGCATGGTGGTGCGGGCCTGCAATACCAGTGCTTGGGAGGCTGAAAGCAGGAGAATCACTAGGAGTCTGATCTACATAGTGAAACCCTATAGACCCTGTCCTAAATACAAAAAAAAGCAAAACAAAACAACAACAAAAACCAATGAATGAACAAAAGAAAAGAGAAAGAAAAATGTAGTTTAATGTATGAGAAATTCATACACTGGGCATGAATTTGCAC
>PVKA01023501.1:0-35551 GCA_004027165.1 Ctenomys sociabilis
AAAAAAAAAAAAAAAAAAAAAAAAAAAAAAAAAAAAAAAAAAAAAAAAAAAAAAAAAAAAAAAAAAAAAAAAAAAAAAATGGCTTGAATTAGTCTTTGTGTAATGTATACACCCATCAAACTGCTGCAAAAGGGCTGGTGAGATAGATCAAGGGTCTAAAGTGCCTGTTTAGGCAAGCTTAGGCAGGTTCAGGGGACCTGGTTTGATCCCCAGTACCATATGCAGTGCCAGCCCCCCCCTCAGGGTGGGCTGAGTTAGGAAAAACATCTGCTGTATGTTATTAATACAAAATATTTTCATTTGTCAATAATATTTAAAAACAATTAGTTGAATTACTTTGAGAATGTTCCTTTTAGGCTTTTTCATATGTGGGTTTTACCTTGTAATGTTTAATAGCATTGTGCTTATCCAACTTCCTTCTCAACTTTTATAGTGATGATGTTATATGTTTTGCATATGTATGAGAATATAAATCTCAATTTAAGCAAATAAATTCCCATCTAATTTATGAATGTATCTCCTAACTATAATCATTTAACACACAAACAAGTTTTACTGATTTATAAATATGCCTTTTAAGGTCTATTGATTGATTTATTTGAATTCAAATTACAAGTCCTAATAACCAACACTGTTGTTCTTATTATCTTTCCAAGTTGCTCTTTCCACAATAACTTTCAGTTTATATCATTTACAGTTTGGTTGGTAAGTACAGTTCCTAGTCACTGTACTGTAGTAAAATTAAACCAATTGAATGTGTAGTAGGAGTCCTCTTTTTGTTATTTTAGTTGAATTAAATTGCCTAGAGATACGTATTTAAAATATTGCATTAGAATGATATCCTTTGTGTTCTTCAAAGTTAAAAAGAACTATCTTTTTTTCTTTCTTATATTAGAAGTGTTTCATGGTGTCCAGCACTCGTGGATCACATTTGCCTTCCTGCAAGAGTCAAGACGCAGGGACAGAAGATGGCCATTCTTCTAAGAGAAATCTCAAGGGCAGCTCCACGCTTGGTCTGCTGATGTCCAGGTTGGGCTACAAGCTTCTACGCTCATCACAGTACTGTTCATACTTTTTTATCCATCGGGTTGTAAACAGCAGTCCATTCCTCTCAGTATCAGAATCACATTTTGCCTGGATCTTCAAAGAATTACTATTTTTTAAACTTTCAAATGAACTATTTACTAAGGATGATATCTTTTCTGTACTGTTTTTTTATTTGAACTTTGCCATAAAATGCACCCATGTTTCTCTCATATTAACAGATACGTATTTAGCAATATATTTTGGTATTTATTCTATTCTTAGCCTTCATGTGTATATCAAGAAATTCTTCTTACCTGTACACTAACTATAGTACAGCTCCTTTCTAGAACAATTTAATTTATTAATTTTGGCTCTGTGAATTGAACTCAAGACCTTGTGATTGACAGGCAGGTTTTCCTGCCTCTGAGCTATATCTTTCATCACCAATTTTATTTTATTTTTATCTTTAATTACTTTACTGTAGTTTAACTCAGAAATTAACTATAGACTTATATACAGTTTTATAGTCTGATATCTGACCAAACAAAATAAAATTAAAGTAGATGTTTTTCTAATCAAAGGTTATACAAATCTGTAATTTCTGTTTTCTTGCTTTGTGATTAATAGACTCCATTTAGCAATTTTTCCAGTAGTAATGAATGCAACATTGACTTTGAGGAGTCTAAGTCACAAATGTTCATGAAACCAATGTCAAGAAAAAAAAAAGGAGGGTAAATTAAGATCGAATGCTTCTTTATTTTCATTCACTACCTACCCTCTAGTGAACTGGGCAAAGAAATATTTACTTTTAGTATTTTATTAAAATGAAATAAGTTTAAATTTAGAATCAGAATTTAACAAAAAAATGTCAAAAGATAAGGAGAAATTATATGCTTTTCAAGACTTTGGTAAGAAAAAGAACATATTAAGTGAACAAAAAGATAAGTTTCCCACTGAAGCACTTTTAGTCATATAAAACTAACTTTTTAAGTTATTTTAATTTTGTGGGTTGGGGAGATAGCTCAGAGGTCTAAGTGCCTGCCTGGTAAACACAGGGACCCTGGTTCAGTCCCTGGTACAGTGTGCCATGCTGACCCAGATTCCAGAGCACGCTGGTCCCAGCCACCAAAACCAGGTATGGTGGTGCATGCCTGTAATGGCAGCGCTGGGGAGGCTGAGACAGGAGGATTACTATGAGTCCATTCTGCATAGCAAAACCCCATACCAAATAAACAAATAAAAAGATTTTTTTAAATAAAATAACAAAATTTTTCTATTTTGTTACTTCTGTTATTAACTTTTAAATAATATAGTTAATTTACTGAAGTCAAGTATATGAGATTATAAGATGTGTTTAAAGTAAAGTGGCTTAATCATTGTTTTTTAAATGAAGCCATTAATCATTTTCCTTGGAGCTAAATTGGTGCTATGTTTACTACAATATTTTTAATACAGAAATGTTAAAAATGAATAAAATATAATCAGACCTGCCTCCAAAAGTCCAGTCAAGGAGTGGAGACAAACTCATGAAACATCAATTTTATTAGTTATTATGAGGCTGGAAATATAGCTTACTGGCATAAATTCCTATCTGACAAGTGCAAGGTCCCTGAATTCAATTCTCAGTACTGCAAAAAAGAAAAGAAAATTTGTTATGCTTTCTAGTTATGTAAAATGTAAATCATAACACAGCATCTGAAATCTCCTAAAATTTTAGCAATACATGATAGACCTGAAACTTTAAGTAGATTTTTTTTTCATATCTGGGTAAAAAATTCAGATTTCTTAGTCAAAGCACTGAAATTTATATATGATATACCATAGCTTTATTGAATCCTAGTGTAAACTACATTCATTAGATTGACTGGAATTCAGTGAGAATAGGTGAAAATAGTTTAGATTAATTTAAAGATTTAGAAAACAGGTAAGTGAGGAAAGGTTTCCTCCCTTTCTAATCAGTGGAATAAATATCGGCTACAATATTGTCGAGTGAATAAGAGAAGCCAGTGAAGACTTGTACGTTAAAAAATATCACAGTCGGGAGTGTCTAAAAAAAAAAATCAGTCAGATTTAAAAATTAGAAACTGTTTCCTGGTGCTATATGATGCTACAAAATACCATTTCAATATAGGTTGTTTATTCATTAATTAATTTGTTATTATTATTATTATTATTTTTTGCTGTAACAGGGGATTGAACTCAGGCCCTTTTGCTTGCCAGGAAAGTGCTTATTCTACTGAGCTGTCCCCCTGACCCCTATATAGGCTGTTTTAAATACTTCATTTAAAATAAGCTAGGCCGGCTGGTGAGATAGCTCAGTAGTATTAAGTGCCTCCTTCAGCAACCTTAGGCCAAGTGCAGGGACCACAGTTAGATCCCCAGCACCTCATGCCGCGCCGGCCCCAGCCCCAGCCCCAGGGCGGCTGAGCCGACCACACACATACACAATAAATAAATAAACTGGGATAGACTGTTATACTTTTAATTTTTATCTATAGAATGATAGCATAGGGTAATACATATTTCTAAAAAAATAGGAAATGAAATGATAGTTAATGTATTATAAATATTGTGACAAAGAGAAACCTCTATTTTGTAGGAATACTTTAAGAAAATATTCCTTTGACAGGTTACACATAATTTCACATCATTCACCAGAATGATAATATTTAGGAGGAATTAAATGAACATACATCCATTAGAAAACAAAAATCAACAAATATAAATACGGAGAATACACAGAGACTCTGCTGTTGAGAATCAAATTCTAGCAAATGTAGGCTAATCTGGGTTGCTGGAAGTCTAGGTTGAGTGCTGGGGAAGAGAAAGAAATAAAAGGATTAAGCCTGCATAGTAATTTTTTTCTTGTTTTTATGTATTTGGTACAGGGTCTCACTGTACCACTCCAACTCATAATGATCCTCCTGTTTTAGCCTGGCCAGCGCTGGGATCACACGCATGCGCCGTCACCCGTGGTCTTGATGACTGTCTGTGGGCACCTGGGGCAGGGCCAATAAGGCATGTGGTACTGGAGATCGAACCCAAGTCCTTGCGCTTTTCTAGGCAGGTGCTTAGATCACAGCTATCTCTGTGCCCCTGAACAGCAAATTCTGATATCCCAAATTATATATTGTATTTAAATTGGGAAATTTAATTAAGAAGTAGTGACTAATGGTTTGAAGACACAACTGGAGTCTTCTAGAAAAATCCATATTGAGTTAATTTTTAAAAATTTGTGCACATAAATTGACATAAGTTAAAAAATAATAAGTGTGATAAATGGGATAATGTAATGATTTCTTAACCAGAACAACTACAAAAATATTTTTTTTTCTTTCCCTGCCCTCAGGTGTATAACATTAACACAATGGTCAAGGAGCTAGTCAGAAAGCAAAAGTCAAATCACCTTTGTTCCCTGCTTAAAATATCAAATGGCTTTTTACTGCATGTTTCTCAACTGTTTGACATCAGTAAGGTTTTTTTTTTCTTTCTGTTTTTTTTTTTCTTTCCTTTTTTTTTTTTTTGAGGGGGTACTGTTGTATGCAGCTGAATTAGATGGAAATATTATAGGTAGTCAGACAACATCAAGACCTCAAGGAGACAAGATGGAAGATAAGGTGACCTTGTAACTTGGAAGAGACAGACACTCCCATGTGAGTCAGACCTCAAACAAAAAAGGAAACAAACAGAGCTATATACTTCCCTAGGGATGGGCATCAGGGATTGGTATTCTAAATAGGTATCAATCACCTTAAAAAAAGCCCAAATGAGTCACTAACCCAACCTCTAACAGGAAGAAACCCTGTACCATATTCATGCCCACTTGCTATGTGACTGGCTTCCCCATTTGGTACTGGATTTAATCAGTTTTACTGGAGCACTGGTGCTTGTAATCTCATTGGTTGACCATAGTTTCATCTCACTTCATTCTCACCTAAGCAAGTTCCTGTGTTCTCTACCACCTTAGACCCCACCTCACCCAATGGTTTTACTCTATGTAAGTCCCTGGAAGAGACCGCTTCCCAGGGAAAACCCGCTCAGGGCCCCTCTCCTGTCCCTCTCTCAGACAGGAGATTTCTTTTCCCCCAATAAATACATTCTGTTCATAATGTCTGTTTGTTCCTAAAATCCATTCTTCAGTTTTAGAGAACACGAACTCATCCCAAGGACTTTCCAGGTCTAGAGTTTCATTTTTCCAGTATATCATTTGGAGGTCACCTGCCTGAGATCAGTTTTTCTCCCTGTGTCAATATGATATGCTTATTGACAAAGTCAATTACTGATGCAGAATTTTTAATTGGATAAAATAAAACATCTTGAAATATATAGATTTTTATATTTCTCTCTTTTAATCCATTTACTTAGCTCATTTCAAAAATATTATGAACTCATTAACTTCCATCTTTTGTACGTTAAATTTATACCTCTCTACCTGACATGCCTGTTAGCATTTTAATAAATTTTTTTCCCCTGCCATTGCTTTTAAAAAACACATTGCTAGCACTACACTCCTTTGACATGGCTATTTTTTAATCAATTTATTTTTTAAAAGACAATGAACAAAAGAACTGACCATACTTAATGACTCTAAGTCTTTTGCCTTACACCAGATAACCTTTCTCAAACACCATCTAAGAGGTCACAGTCTTGCTCTTTACTCACTATGTTTGTTCCCTCTTTTTTCTCTGCTTTCTACAAAAAAAGTTTCTATGCCAACATTCCCTTTCTATAAGTAGCCCATATCACCAAGAGGTAACAAACAATTCATATTTTTAAAATTTTCCATGTGCAAATCCAAAATTGTGTCTTTTCATTGTTTATGTCTATACTTACTAGTTAGTGCTGTTAGGTCTGAGAAGCCCACCGCGTGAAGAAAGACTCCAAGAGACGTCCTCTCATGCAAAAGCAAGGGGATTTTATTTTAGAAGCTGTGCCGGCACAGGGTCACCAGGCAACTGGGCCGTGGCGACCCCGAGGCTGGGCTTGCTCGGGGTTATATAGTATTTTTGGTGGGCTAAGCAGCAAGCAGAGTTACAGAAGCCAATCGCATAGGTTAGTGGGGCTGACATTTGAGGGGATAGGTCAGTTTAAGTTTAACTTTTACAAGGGTACGCTCGCTCTGTGAAGGGGGCTATTACCTCATTTTGTGACTCTTTTTCTTGGAATAGGTGCGGGGCTAAAAGGGGGAAGTTTGTTCAAGTTCTGAGAAGGAATGTTGTTTTCTCGAAACTGTTTCACTCCATGTCCCATGTTAATTGACTCAGTGATGGGGGGGTTATTTTTGGGTCCTAACAGTGCATAAACACAAATTGGTATTTTTCTTTTGTGACTATTACATACAAAATCATCACATCATACTGAATCTTCATCCAAATAGCAATGCTCAGAAAACTTACAGTCAGCTGTACAAGTATCTAATTCTTTTGTTTTGTTGCATTTTGATTAACTCATTTATTTCATTGCATTAAATATTTTTATTTTTGCAATTATTTATGTAGCTTCTATGCCTGCAGTCTAATGTGGGCTTAGGAATACTCTGGGACCTGGGGCCAGTGAGATAGCTCAGATGCTTAAGTACCTAACTGCCAGTCACAAGGTCCCGAGTTTGATCCCAGTACCAAAACAAAAGAAAAAAAAAAAAAAAACAACCAAAAAACCTCTGGAACCTGCAATCTTTTCAGTGCCAAAGCATTCCTATACTACATGTACTCTAACTATACTTACTGTCCTCCAGATCTTCATGAAAAAATTACCCCTCTTGCCCCAGAAGCTTTGTCACTGATAGATGACATCCTACACTGAATATACCTGGTTGGCGAGGGTGACCCCTGAGTGACCAAGCTGTAACTCCAAAATGATGGCAATAAGCATAAAAAATAAGTGAGTGCTACAATCTAGCAGTACTTTAAAGTTTTATTAATATGAGGAGTCAAGGCCACTGGTGTACAGAAAAGAAAATGAAGAGGCCACTAGAGGGAGAGAGGTACATTCTTAGGTTAAGACACACTCCTGCTAGCCGAAGAGAAGTTTAAGACAGGAGCTGAGCTATGGTTTATTTCTGCATTGCCCCATCTCCAAATCCAGGTTGAAATTCTAGAGGCAAAGGACTTTTCTGAGCACCCATGTCCAGTTCTAGTTAAGGCTTTGTAAGTAGTCTGCCTTTCATGATTCTGAGTGCACAGAGCTTCTATACAAGATGACGTAGCCACAGTAAAATAACAAATGTGAAACCCTTGTCTTATGTTGTAGGAAGCTGAGTTATGCACAAATATTATAGGCAGCCAGACAAAGCTGGGCCCTTCAAGGAAAGTAGGGAAGACAATATACGTTGCAAATGCAGGACAGACTGTCACTTCTGATGTGGGTCAGATATTAGGACAAAAGATTAAACAAATGCACCCACGCATCTCCCTAAGGATGGACATCAGGGATTAATATTCTAATTAGATATCAACTAACTTAAAAACTTCAGGAAGAGTCACTAACCCAACTCCTTAGAGGTGAAGCCCCTGTTCTGTGTTCATGCCTGCTTGCTGCATGACTCACTTCATCATTTAATCCCCATTTAATCAGTTTGACCTGAGCAATTATGCTTGTGGTCTCATTGGTTGACCATGATTTTGTTCCACCTCATGCCCACCTTGTGAGTTCTCATGTTTCCCACTTGCCTTGGGTCATGGTTTTGCTCTATAAAAATTCCTAGCAAAGGCAGATTCCTTGGCAACTCACTTGGGTCCCTTTCTGTCCCTCTCATCAGAAGCTTTCTTCCCATGAAAGAAAGCTTTCATGGAAAGCTTTCCAGTGGCTCTTCACCTCTGTTGTCCCTAAAATTCATTCTTTAGTTTTAACTCATGAACTCATCTCCGATATCTAGCAGACTGGGAGTTTCCTTCCCTTATATCATTAGTGTCCTCAGGTGATGGGAAGAAGGTAGTGTTCTTGCCTTTGCCAAAGCCAGCATTCACATGCAACTCCTAGCACCATGTTTACAGAATGTACTGGCCAAAGAGTTTAATCATTTCGTTGTTTTAATCAATTAATAATAGCTTTATAGAAATGCCCATCAGAGGAAGAAAGTGAATTCTCGGGTGAGATTATCCGTAGATGAGTCATCAATGACCAAGAGATGGGGGCAGGGATACAGGACTTGTTCTGTACATGTCCCAGCTCCCTGTGAGGAATGCAATCATTATATATTATAAAAATGTACCAATAAAAATAAGAATGAAAACAAATATTTTAAATCAATTAAGTTAAATATCACTAAAAAAATGTAATGTCAGCCTAACTTCTGGGAAGACAGAAAATCCATTTCCATAGTCTGCAAAGATTCCATGACGTCTTAGCATTTGCAGTCATTTCCTATCTGTTTTTTCTTTTGAATTCTATACCAGTCACAATGGTCCTTTGTTGCTCTTAAAATAACTCCTGAACAAGGTCCTCCTGCGGGCTTGTGTGTGGTGTGGAGCTAGAGGTACAGCTCTTTTTACCCCTATAAGAATCATTCAGATCTGCAATTTACCACCCACAGATACTCTCTTTAGTTTGTGTATGAATCATTTTATAATACAAATTACTTTCAGTTGAAAGACATCTTTTCATTATGTTCAATATCTGTTTTCTATAAAGATTTGTATGGATCAAAAAGACGGACAAAAAAAAAAAAAGACAGGGACTCTTTTTTGTTTTGCTTCTGTCTCCTATTTAAATGTTATTTTGAATAGTGTCTTCCATTTGGCTAAACAGACAAATAAGATGTGTTAACTATTATTCAGAAATAAACATAACATAATAGCCTTCCCCTTTATTCAGGAAATGTGCAATAACGCATAGTAATACAAGAGTCAGTTTGTTTAGACCTGAAAAAAACACAATACTACAAAGATTTTTACTGAATGTGTGTAAAACTTACAAAATAGAAGACTGAGATGATCATAAATTTTGGGCTGTGTTGTTTTATGTTGAATCAATTACTGAAGACCTCACTACAATAGGAGCCAGTTTGAGACCCAGTAGAAAAATTTTTGAGAATCTGTTGAAATCTAAATAAATGTCCATTAACCAGCACTGATAACCTGAAATGTAGTAGTTTGTAAATATGTAGATATTATAATACACACCTACGTTTCCTTTTGTCATGCCACAGATGTCATCCCTGGAGAAGGACGTGCACCTCCCGGCCAGGCCTTTTGTGGTATCTTCTGATCTTCTGGTTTGACAAATACCAACAGCATATCCTGTCCTGTCAAGTTATCTCTCTTTGCTATGCTGGTAAAAATGAGAAAATTCTGAATTTTTACCTCTCTTTCATGAAGCCTATATATTATTATTATTATAAATAATTTCCTCAGTTCTTTCATATGTTTTGGAAAGCAGAAGCAAAATCTGAGGTAAGAAAATAAAGTGGTGATTTATTTGTAAATTATACTACCTTCTAGGTAATTTCATCCTTCTTTTCTCATTTTATTGTAGTCATTTTGGCAGAATTAAAATAATAAGTAATAAATAGTCCTCATGATGATAAATGTAAAGTTGTCTGATACTGAGGAAAATACTAAAAGTTTATTGTTTGTTTTGTAATATACAAAATAAAAAATCTCATAATTTCAATATAGAATGTTTTACATTTATTTTAGGAAAATCTTTAAGAAAGGATAAGAACCTTGGGCCAGCCAAATAGCTCAGCGGATTAAAGTGCCTTCAAATAAGCACTGGGACCCAGGATTCCATCGCCCCTCCTCCCGCCCCCTGCCCCCGCCTTCCGTGCTGGCCCCGCCTCTGAGGCACACTGAGATTGAGACTGAGACTGGACATGGTGGTATGTGCCTGTAAACCTGTAAAATGATTCATACACAAACTAAATCATAGTGATCCCGTGGATCACTATGATTCCGATCTAGTAGTAAGACCCTGAACACCTTATGGACACTTCCCTAAAGTAAAAAAAAAAAAAAAAGAAAGAAGAAAGAAAGAAAGAAAGAAAAGAGAAAGAATAAGAACCTTGAAGTTCTACTCTTTGTAAATAGGTATACTTAAAATCAGTAACTGAAATTGGCTGCAATAAACCTTAATAGCTTATCAATGCTATTTTCAGGATTTGAAAATAATTTAAAGCAAGTGCATCATTCAGTACCTATCTTTGTTCTTAATATACCTGAGAAATGTTAGCTTTTATGGTGAAGGTCTACTGCACAGGCAGAGGCCAGATCTCACGTAAAACAGTTCTTTAGGTAGCAATGACACTGTTTCCATCTGCAGCAACTGGCTAAGCCTTGCTTCACATTTGGAACAGATGTACGTTCAGGAGATGCCCTTCACCCCTGAGACTGTAGTAAAAAGTTTCTAAAAGTTATTTAAATTTGTATTATTTTAAAATTATATTATTTGTGATATTGCATTATTTTAAAATTGATTTCACCATTTATATTTTTACTTATGTACCTATATATACTTACACATGCATTTGCCATTTTATAGAAATTCTGCAATGGTTTTATCTCCATTTCCAGATGCTTTGTCAAGTAAAATATGGTTTGAAACAGACAAGGGTAAACTAAATTAATGTGCTGCCACAGTGCCTCTGGCTTGATTAGTCCTAATGGATTTCTACTCTAAACATTTATCTACACAATAAGACATAGGTATCTCTAAGCTTCTAGGGCAAGACTAACCTCAAGGTAAATACTTTGAAAAACTTTGAATTAATTATTTAGGAAAAGCTACTCATTGAATACTGTTTAACTTAATCTATTTCTAAAACTTGACAAAAAGAGAGGATGGAGAAGCTTTCATACCCTGGGAGGTTAGAGTAAGTTTTCAGTTTTAGTTTTCCAATAGTTTTCATCTGATATCGATGAATTTGCACATGAAGTCAGTTTTTACAGGAACTTCTAGAAAAATGGAGGTAGCCAGAAATAGCACAGAAACTATTGATAAAGTCCTTATATTTTCATGATAACAAGTGAATTTATAATAGATAATAATTATCATATGTTTGTTGGGGATAAGTGTTTGTGTCTTAATTTGAGGGCTTAAATATTAAATCCACACTATTTTTTTTTTACTTTCATAATGAAAACAATCATCCAAGTTTTCTTTTTCCTTAAACTCTTCTGACAATTATTTTTAAAAATATCATTGCTAGCTATACTCTTCCCTCAATTACTCCAGTAAATAGTTTCAAAACACAGGCAACTATAGAAGGTGAAATTCATAATTCAGTTAACATAACTCAGCACACAGACATGAAATATTACATTACTGGAGACATCAAAATTGGAAGCCTGTGTTTGACTATCAAGCAGCGGAATGGTTGAATATAGCATTTTTCTAAAGGTTAGAGTGGTAAACATTTTTATATTCTTTATAAACTTTATAAGTACTGTACCCCTATGTACTTTACTTGTTACCCCTAAATAAGTTTTTAAAAATGAGATTTCTCCTGATCTTTTAAACATAGATCTATAATAAAATATAGAATCACCTGGCTGCATTAACACATGCTTATGATTACAGCACTTGGGAGGCTGAAGCAGGAGGATTGCTGCAAGTTCAGTGCTAGCCTGAGTTACACAGTGAGTTCAAGGCTGGCCTGAGCTATACAGCAAGATCTTGTCTCAAAAGAACAAGCAACAACAAAAAATAAGAATGAGTTTAGACAAATTTAAACTTTGGATATCGGTGTAACCATTTGTAGATAAGTCTAAATACCTAAACACTAGATTAATCTTACAGATATAGGGCTAAGAATTTTTACACTACTATAGTTTAGTAGTATACATGCCATGCCTGACCTGAGAAGAGAGACTTTCAGCAAATATGCCAGCCAGTAAAGCAATCGAAAAATCACTAAAGAGCCGTGCTCCCTTCAGCAATTAGAAAAGATGGTCATAAAGTAAATTTAGGACAGGGTTTATCATCTCCCTGGCACGGGAGGGTTCAGTATGGTCTACACACCTGTACTGACAGTCTGGGTAATCTCCTTGGGATAATTCCATCCCCAAACTCTATAAAAACTGACCTTTTCCTCTGACCAGTTGCTGAAATCACTCTTAGCCTATCTGAGCAGTAAAAATACAGCCTTTTTCTAACATAAAGCCCATGCCTGGGGGGCTTCCCAGGTGCTCTTGGCAGTGTATATAGAAGTAGCAAGCAACTTAGGCATTTTCAAAGCACCATGGCAGGGGCCAGGGAGATGGCTCAGTAGAATATGCACTTTCCTGGCAAGTGCAAGGGTCTCAGTTTAATCCCTGGTTCCACAAAAAAAAAAAAAAAAGACAAAAAAGCACTAAGACACTAAGACAGTCTTCTTAAGGTATTTTTATTGAAGTTTTAGGGTTAATTTTTTTATTATATGAGAGCTTGGGACATAAAAAAAAATGTAACCCACGTTCTAGATGAATAAGGAGTAACACTGAGTTGTAGAAGATGGAAAAAATTTATATTTTCAAGACATTTTAAGATAGCACACACAGCACCTGTTTGACTAAATAATCTTTGACCAGCTCTAGCAAGCAATCTTTCAATTTTCATCAGAGGCAGGTGGTATGAATGTGTCAGATGGAAGTCCAAGTTGCATTTAGAAATCACATTTTATCGGTCAGGATCCAATTTCTATCAGTACATGGTAGGTAACTCTTGATGTATTGTCATGTACTCTATTGTGCTTCCGTGTGCCCTGGTCTTAATATCTTCTAGGCAGTGATTGAACATTGATGTTTTGTGGCAATCCTGTTGTAGGAATGCGGCACGTTAGAAGATGTATTAGTTATGGAGTGGTGTTTTATGGCTAGAAGTATCTGCCACAATTGCTATAGAAAACGAGATGCTCAGAGAAGGTGTGTTTTCAATTTTACACTGATGGAGTTGTAATAGTATAGATGTTTTCCCAAGGTTCACTGGGTAGTTTTATATAGCAGCTGAAGTGTGAGTGATGGTTAATGGACAGGCAGCTAGAGACAGAGTGGCTTGAACAATATATTTTCGAAATCATGTTACAATCTAAGTGACAATTTGTGATAAAGTATTTTTTAGACATAGAAAACTTGTTCAATAAAATTAAATAAATCCACTGAGATGAGCCAAAGAAATGATAGGTATATTACTAGTAAGACCATATACTAACAAAAATTGTCAGTGGGGTTAGATGGAGTATTAATTTAATCGTGATATCATAGACACTCCATATGTGAGCAAAATATAGTAACTATTTGGCCTCCCTCTATCTAGGACACATATGTGCTATGTTTCTGGTGGGGAATTGCTTATGGAGAGCCTCCAAAAGACCAGTGGAAGCCACGTTAAACAAACTGGAGAAAGACAATCAATTGTTAGGTTAGCACTTGTGACGTGGCCTGACATTGCACTTTCAAGCAACTGTGACTAGGAGGAAAGTCAGACACCTGTCAACAGGTTGTTCTCTTGGGTAAAACCCCACATAGTGGGTAAATTAACTGAATGCATTAGAATCCAGCAACTTTATTTGTAAGGGATTCTGAAGCCATTGTATTGTGAGACAGGATTCATACCCTAAGAAGTGTTTCCAGGCCTCTCAATGAATGAATTTGTTATGGATAACAACAGCCTGAAAAATCACCAGGGCTTTTAATAATTTTATTTCACTTTGCATCAATGCTTCTATGGTAATTTGATAGCTCTGAGTATTACATCACTGGACAATAAATTTCAACAATTTCAACCGCATTCGATTTTGGAATCAGTATATATTTCCCAAACAACAGTGATTGAATTAAGACTTGGAAGTTAACAACCCTGAATACTCAGCATTCCCTTCATTCCTTATTTCTCTGACTCATTAACTGCTTCTGTAGAGTCCAGATTTGAGTGGGACTCAGTTTGGAAAACACTCATCTGGAGGATCTCAAGAGGACATAATTGAACGAGTTATGGTAATAATGAAGCTTTGGAGCATGGCAGCTTGAAGAAAAAATTGTCAGCTACTGATTTAAATTCATGGAGAGAATCTGGAGCAGTGTAAAATGTAAGGCCTCCAGTTTGTAATCTGCCTACATTTGTCAAAAATAAATTATAACATTTACAAGTGTGTGTACTTTAAAATCTATGATCTGGCGTAAAATGGGAAATCCTTTAATTTTGAGCTTAGGCTAGTGCGGTACAGCAGCGATCTTATCTGTTGGTATTTCTTACTGGCTGGGCATACACTCTGGATATGTCAATTTCTTCATCTTCTATTTTCACACATACATTATGATTTGTTGACTTGCTACTGCCAGTGTGTTTGCAGCCTACATTAACAAAAGAGGAGAAAGGGTGTGTGGGTCAAATGTGCTTGATTTCTAAAAGTATATTCCTATTTCTAATACTAACTAGTATAACCTTCAGTTCTGGATATTGGGACCTGATCTGCACGATAAATGTATATTGGTCCACATGGCTGTAGTTACAATTTATCTACCTCTCACAGCTTCAAAAGATGAGCGTTTACCCTGGAGCTGCTATTACAGGGGATTCAGTCCATGTCTAACTGATTCGAAGACAGAAACATCATGACAGAAAGGCCTGGGGGAGCCAAGATGCTTAGCTCACAGTGGGCTGGACACAGCAGGTGAGCAGCTCCCGACAGCAGTGTGCCCAGGACCAGATGTAGTGCCCAAACTGACACCTCCATGGCCCATGCACACACAGTCCTACCCATATCCTGGGCACATCTTTTTTTTTTTTTTTTTAATGTATTTAGTACAGGGTCTCATGACATAGATCAGACTGGTAGTGATAGACCTGCCACTTAGTGATCCTCCTGTTTATCACCCTCCTAAGTGCTGGGATTACAGGTGTGTGCCACCACACCCAGTCTCAATCACCATTTCAGCATGCTGTAGGGATGGGGCTGGCACAGAAGGCCAGGGATCAAACCCCGGCCCCTACATCTGCCTCAGCAGGCACTTCAGTTTGCTGAGCTATCTAGCTGGCCTTCCTGGATTTGTCTTAGTGCAGTACTTTGACATGTCATTATAAATGGTAATATCCGGTAAAACAAAACAGGGTCTGCACAATTATGTAAGAATTAATCTAGTTAATATATTTTGCTTTGGTTGATATCTAAAATGTCACTCACAAATTTTCCTGAGTTTGGAAGGTTACGTAAATGTGCTGTGAGGAGGCAGAACCTGTTATGAAGAAAGAGATGGGTCACCAGCACCCATGCCCAGAAGGGCACAGCTTCCTGCCCAGCTTCTCTCTTCTGCTTGTTGGCTTCCTTGTGTTGGACACCTTTGCATCCACCTGGCCTTTCTCCCTCCTGTTCAAGGCAGAAGCAGGCATGTCGTGGACTAAAACCATGAACCAAAATTAGCCTCTCCACATTTAAGTTGTGAATGTCAAGCATATTGTCCAAAAACAAACAGAAAATTAAGACATATCTTGGACAAGTTAATCTCAGAAGTGAAATCTGGAGTCCCATTTAACTAACCAAAGCTTACCCACAAACTTTGCATACTTATTAATATCAATTAAGTGTTAATATAGTGAGATTAAATTTGTTTTAGCAGAGATGTGTTTGCCACTCCTAAAGAACTTCCTGTCTAGTCTCAACAACCTGGACAAAGTTACAAAACTAATATACACAGAAAAGCATAAAAGATATTGTCAACTTGGAGGAAAGGCAACTGAACTGTAGCACAGTTGACACTGATGTCAGTGGCTTCACTGAGATACTCACTAGCGATGTATTGTCACTCCTAGAAACATGTTCTTGGCTTGGAGTTATGTTAATTTTATAACCTTGACCAAAGAACTTTAAAATTGAAAATCGGATAACTTATATGATGGAATTAACTACTTTAAGTACTCAACAGCCAATTAACTTGGCGACCTTATAGGCACAGCATGAGGAGATTCTACAGAAGAACGAAGGAAAGAGAGAATATCGGGCTAGGGCTCTTTAGGATTAAAGGAAATTCTAATGATGAGCATAAAGAAAAGCCATTCATCAGCAGATAATTCATGCATTTGATATAAGCCAATTAACTGACTGGAATAATTACTCAGTTGTAACTTTCATATTTTAAATTTGTTCTCTTCTTTTATATGGTTTTTAAAAACTTAGTTATTGCTAAGTTCCCCTGAAATTTACTTACATTATTGTTTTGTGTTCATTTAAAGGATGTGTAAAGGGTATATAGCCTAAGAACCATTTATTATTTTCAATTATTTTAGTCTTACAATTATAACTAAAAAATCAAATTCACTATATCTATGCTGAAGAGTATATTACATGCATCAAATAAGCTTCCCTTATATAGTAGGTAATATTTTGTGTGTTAGGACATAGCAAACAAAACACCTAGAAATATTCTTCCCAATAAAATATTCTAAATATTCTAATATATATATATATATATATATATATATATATATATATATATATATATATATATGTCTGTAGGCAAAATTCAAAGATGACCTTCCTTATCCTCACCTTTGTTGAAGCTGGGATTAACTTTCTTTACACATTAAAATTTAAGAAGACATTAGGTGTGACTGACCTTTGGTTTGAGATTGATTGAAAGATACATTGACTTGGGTAAATCTAATCTTTTTTGAACAAAGTTGGGCCTTGTGTGAAGTTAGAGATATTTCCCTACAAGCCTTAGAGAAACAAGACATTATGAGTTCTTTGGGCACAAGAAAATGAATTCTGCCAATTGTCATGTGAGACAGGAAGAAGATTTTGAGGTTTGGATGATATGTGAGAAATTGTTAGTACCTTAGCTTTAAGCTTGTGATAGTCTGAGTATAGGTCCAGGTAAACAGCACTTAGGCTCTCCTGATCCATGGCCATTGCATAGAACACAATGCATTTTTTTTTCCTAGCCTCTAAAATTGTGGCAATTTTTTTTTTTTTTTTGCAGAATAGAAAAAAAATCATTTATATGTGTTCAAATGATTAAACCTATAAGTTAAATAAAGAGGAAAATAAAGTGGAAACATTTACATAATTAGAGGGACTAATATATTGTTAATCTAAGCAAGTTGAATTAGTATTTTGAATGCATAAACTGAAAATAGTTTGATCCTAGGGAGATGGCTCAGTAGAATAAACACTTCCCTGGCAAGTGCAAGTCTCTGATTTCAATTTCCAGTTCCACAAAATAACATAAAATAAAATAGACATTCTTTTTTTATTTTTTGGAGTTAAATGCTGCAGTTCACATTTTCTTAAAGAAAACTACATGTTTAATTATCAGAGGTAGAAAGACAAATTCATTGGCTATGATAAAAGATGAAAAAAAAAATGGCCTAGGCTGGAAAAGGAACTAATCACATGGAAGTTCAATGAACCTCAATAACAAGGAGGTTTGGGAAGGAAGAATTGGATTCTGGAGCTAAATTTCTTCAAATGCCAAGGACAAGAGAGAAAAACCTGTGCAGGATAGGGAACAAGAATGAAAATGAGCCCTGTAAAAATCAAAGGAGTAGGAGATTTTTATCACTGCCCCAGAAGTTTTCACATGGAGAATAGAGCGACTGGCTTCACACCCTAACTCTGATGTCCACAGGAAGTGCGACAGTCACCAACACTCATGGCTTGCAGGTGGTATTGGAATTTATGTCATGAAATGACAGGCAGATTTCAAGAGAAGCAAATTTTCAGATTATGAGAAAAGTGTCTGAAGAAATGCACGAATGGTATTTAGAAGGAAAAGTGAAGGATGTGTGAGGATTCTGCTTCTGGACTGGGTATGTAGTAAAAAAAGCTTTGTTTTGCATAGTGACAATAAAGCCATAATGTTAATTTTAAATCTAAGAACAATTAGTGTGTCTTACAGGTTCAGATGTGCAGGGTTATTTTCAAAAATGAAATATCAACAATCAAACCAATAAACCAGTGCAAATATGACTTCATATTGAGAGTTTTCTAGACACCAAAATAATAAAATAAGCCAGGAAGTGAAACTGTGGAAATAAAACTACTGATGGACAAATTTAAAAAGAAAACTTTAATATAGGCTGATGAGGACCCGGGATATAACTCAGGTTGGAGTAAGTGCTCGTCTGACAAGTGCAAGGTCCTGAGTTTGATCTCTGGTATCACATAAAAAAAAAAAATACAGGCTGACGAAAATATTGAACTGCTATGTGGGAAGCAAGAATATTTTTTAAAGCAAACCAAATGAAAGACATTACTAAATGATAAAAAGATGAGAAAAGATGAGACTGAACTAACAAATACAGGACAAAAATATGTGGTACTAGAGTCATATGAATCCAACTAAATAAAAATTATACTCAAATGATATTTATTTGACACTAATTTCAAATTATGATATCTAAGATATCTGTTTCCTAGTTGTTGCACAAAATGTTACCCCAACATGAGTGGCATAAAATAACACAAATTTTTTTCCATGATTTACTGAGTACTGACTTCATGTACAGGGTGGTGGGGTTCTCTGGAGAGAGCTAAACTCTAAGAGCTGGCCAAAATGTGCTTCCCATGCAAAGCTGAGTTTCTTGAGTAGGACTGAATTTCTTGTCATTGTGCCAGCTTTGGGTGGGGATTGCTTCCATTCCCAGTGGTTTCTTCAGTTCTTCAGTCTCATTCTGTGACAGGTAGTTCACAGCCTGGGCATTTGCTTTATTGTTTTGCACAGGATTTGTCCCAACTCCTTCCAACTTATCAGTTACAACAGAGTTTTCTAGAATACAATGTGATTACTACAGTTACTGTCCCATCACTACTTGCTTAGAGTACATCCTAGTCAAGGAGCCAAAGTATAATATCTTCAGAAAATCCCACTGGCACTGAAGTATGAGAATGAGACAATAGGATAGGGAGATAGCTCAGGGGCCTAAGCACTTGCCTGGCAAGTGCGAGGATGTGGGTTCGAACCCTGGAGGTGCCGGCATGCTGGCCATTGAAACCGCCATGGTGGTGCATGCCTGTAATTCCAGCACTGAGGAGGTAGAAAGAGAAGGATGACTATGAGTTCAAGCTGAGTAGCGAGAACCTGTAAGAAATACATTTATAAAAACAGAAAAGAAAAAAGAATGAGACAATCACTATACCCCAAGAGAAAGAAGTCTTCTAGTCATTTTAGAATTTGTCCACTAAGGCAACTGTCAGTGTGAGGTTACAACTGATTAAAAATCATTCTTAGCATAAAATTTTATGCAAATTATTTCATTTTCATAATGTCTATTCAATGAATCTTGGATTATAAAAGATTTTTTTTTCTGAAAACATATCTGTTATGGTGCTCAAAAATATTTTGTGAATTGTAAAATAATTTTTTTAGGGGCCAGGGAAATGGCTCAGTAGAATAAGTGCTTCCCTGCAAGCTCAAGGGTCTGAGTTCAATCCCACGTTCTACCAAAAATAAAAAATAAAAATAAAGTAAAATAATTTATAAGCAGTACTCAGGTTTGTGACTAGCTTTTATATCGTATAGTAGGTAAAAATGTATTTTCAGCATTGTTAAATGCTAACTGAAAAGTAAAAGGAAGTTTTTAAACAAGAAAAGTAGTTGGATACAAATGAAGGACCATTTTGTATCTGTATATACAAAACAGTTTGGATAGATATACAGCTATTTTCTCTTGATTCAGTGAGATCGCTTCGTATTAATGGTGTTTGTGGACAGGATTTCATATCTGCATCTTGTACCATGAATGACTCCTATGAAGACAACAATATACAATGTGTTAATTATTGAAACTGTCCTACTAATCGGTTTTGAAACTGTCTCATTGCTATTTGTTTCCCAATAAAATTAATAAAAAATAAATTTAAAAAAGAATGATGATAGAAATATTTGCTCCAGGGACAATGCTGACAAAACTGTGGCATGCATGTTGTAGTTGGCTATGTGTGTCACCGAAGGCTCTAAAAGATTTGCCATCACTGCTCCAGTGCTTATTGTGAAGGTTAACGCAACTATCGTAATACCTGATACATTTAAAATGGTAAAAATGGTAATTATATTGTAGATGCAAAAATAATAAAATGTGTAATTCATCAGACAAAAAAATTATTTTATAATCCAGAAAAATAAAGTTAAGATACAATCTAAAAAAAAAATAGTTTTTTTTTGTTTGTTTGTTTGTTTGTTTTGTTTTTGATGCCTATGATTAAGCTAGGACCTTCCACTTGCCAGACAGGCACTTGTGCCTCTGAGCTACAAGAACAATAATTATTATACAAAGGTAAATACAGAAAAAATAACTTCCATTCATGTATATTAATATCCATTTGCTTCTTTTATTTCTATACATTTAAATATTTAAAACTAGCATATATATAAATAGCAATAATAGTAGAAAGAGTAAATATACTTTTATTGATTATACTGTCTTATTTTGGCTATAATTCTACCAAATGAATTTTTTTTCTAATATATACACACATATACATATATAGTTATTTATTGTTTAAAATTACTTTCATTTGGAAATATCAAAATATTAACCTGTATATTTTTAAAATGTTCTAAGATATGTAAATACTCTGAAAATATATCAATTTCCACAAACATAAATACTAGCTTTTTTTGCGGAACCAGGGATTGAACTCAGGCCCTTGCGCTTGCCAGGGAGACGCTTATTCTACTGAGCCATCTCCCCGGCCCCCATAAATACTAGCTTTTATAGTGAGTTATAAGGAAAATGCTAGTTCCTTACTAACCAGGTGAAATTTTCCATATGTCATATTTCTTTGTTATCATTTGTAAATAAAATGGACTTATTTCAATTAATAATCTTAGTATTGCTGGAAAAATATCCTGTTGATTTGTTCACTAATGTAAATAAAAATTCTTTTGAAATTTTATGAATCATTATTTTGCACTTGCCATGAGAAATTCATGATTTATGGATACTTTATATACAAACATTTAAATGTGAAAGAAAGCAGAAACTCTGTACATTTTTAACTATGGTGGAAATCTGATATCTTAGTATGGACTATTAATGCGGACTTGTAATTCACTTTTGACTACTGTTGTTAGTCTGTGTTGACCAGATGGATTATAGTTCTCATTAAATTGCTGCACGTAAAAAGTGGAAAAATGCCTCGATGGTAACGCTGCTTGTCATGCCAGACATCTGCATTCTAATTTGTCTTAATTATGTACATATACAATTTGGTCAATGTTTTGCATTTCAAAAATCTATTCTAATTTCTCATGTATCTGATAGTTCATAAGAGCAATTACATATTTAAATGAGGCAATCATTGTTCTAATTGGCATATTTCAATTTCCACTGAGATGTGTCAATTAACTGAAATCCACTGCAGACAATATTATCTCCAACAGAGAATTATGAACTATCGACTAAACACAGTGTTTTGAAACAGTGTATCCTGAAGTTCATTACGTAAAATATCTTTCCCTATGGACCAGTTGTACTCTAATGCATAAATTGCACTTGCATTGACATTTGTATCATATAGGTGATGCTTTCTTCAACACTTGACCCAATATCTTTTTTTGTTGTTGTTCAAAATATATGCTTTTCAGCGATATTCAAAAATTCCAATTTTGTCACTATTTAAAGAGGCTATATTAATTTCTGAAATTAAGTATGAAGGTATGTACAAAGTTGTTTTTATATTCTTTATAGTGCTCAAGCCAGGGAGCCTAATTTTATTCTAATTTTGTTCTTTGTGGTCATATAATAGTGCTATGTCAATGTTTTACATAAGATGTTAGTGTTAGATTCTCCCTGGCCCCTAGAGAACTGTTAACATAGTTTCCCCTTAGGACTGATTTATTAAAATATTTATTCAAGCCAGTAAAAATAGTCAGATTTACAGATATAAATCAAGGAAATTTAGAACAGGATATAGACATAAAAGACTACTAAATTATCCCATGATCCTTTTGACTATAATAGATATTGCACTAGGTATAGTAATGTTTGTTGTACATATTTTTAAGACATGTACTGTATCAATTTTAATGCCATGTTTTTGGATTTCTCAGTTTCTGTATCTCTCACATAAATTTCATTTTATTTTTTTAATATTACCTTTTTGCTCTTTTCTAGTTCTTCTTTCAATAATGAGGACTGAGTCCAAAGTCTTTGCACTGAGCTACATCCACGGCCCTTTGATTGATGATCAACAAGATTGGTTCAGATAAGGTCTTACTAAATTGCCATCCTTTGGACTCAAACTTATCGTCTTCCTGCCTCAGTCTCCCTCAGTGCAGGAATTACTAGCATATGCTATCAATCCCAGCTTCATTTACTATCATCATTTATAACAGCCAACAACTTTTCACTTGAGATAGCAAAGATATTTTCAATATCTTTTTGAGCAATTCATCAACACTTAACATAAACATATTCAACTGAGAGACACACAAATCTTTCATTTATTGTCATTGTTCTTTTTTTCATTTTTAATACATTGAAAATTATCCTGCTTAAAATGAATTATTGTAAATTAAACCATATTGAAAGTTCTCGAATTCCAATTTTGAATTTTGTCTTTTTTATCTAAAGTTTTATAGGACCACGTGGCGGCGACGTCCGCGAGCCAGGCGAGGGCCGCGGAGGCTGCGGCCAGGCCTCGCGCGCGGCAGGGCGGCCTGGGCTTTGGCCTCCCTCCGGTTCCCTGCAAGCGGGCCGGTGGCCAGCGCGAGAGGCTCCGGGGCGTCCTTCTCCTCCTCAGCCCGAGCCGGGGCAGGCCTGGTGGTCCGGGTGGCTGGAAGGGCTTCACTGCCCAAGAATGGGAATTCTCTTCACCAGGAGATGGAGGCTGTTCAATCACCAGGAACACAAAGTTATCATAGTTGGGTTGGATAATGCAGGGAAAACTACCATCCTCTACCAGTTTTCTATGAATGAAGTTGTACATGCATCCCCTACAATAGGAAGTAATGGAGAAGAGACAGTGATTAACAATACATGTTTCCTGATGTGGGATATTGGTGGCCAAGAATCCCTTCGCTCATCCTGGAACACTTACTATACTAATGCAGAGTTTGTAATAGTTGTTGTGGACAGTAAAGACAGAGAGAGGATTTCTGTAACTAGAGAAGAACTCTACAAAATGCTGGCTCATAAGAACCTAAGAAAAGCAGGACTGCTGATTTTTGCTAATAAGCAAGATGTTAAAGAATGCATGACTGTAGCAGAAATCTCTCACTTCTTAAAGCTTACTTCTATTAAAGATCACCAGTGGCATATCCAGGATTATGCCAAGGGCTTGAGTGGATGATGTCACGGCTTAAGATTAGATGATCTCTGCTGACCTCTTCTCATGGACTTATATAAACAGAGTGCTGGACTTTACCTGAAAACTGCAAAAATCAATGGTTTAGATATATTTATAATAAACTGACTTAAATTTTTTGTAAAGAAAAAAATTAAGACCACTTATTTGGAAACAAGGATGAAGTTCCATCTTCCAATTTGCTTTTCTCATTTCCAAAGTATATATTAAAGCTGTGATTGATATTTTTCTTGTAATAAATCCTCTCTGGACAGTTTAGAGCCTTTTGTAAGTACAAAGGGAGTGGAAGACAATTTGAACTTTAAAAAGCTTTATTGTCAGTATAGCTCTCCCAAGTTGAATGTTGTTGTCTTGTTCCATTAAGTCAAAATACAAATTAGCACATACTGTTTCCAATATTTTCAAATGTTATCTACAAAAAGTATTTTACTTAAGGCTGTGTATGTATTGTGTATATACCTCAAGTTCAAGTTAATGACTTTGATTCATGTTCTAAGAAAAGCAAATAATAAAAATTAATAACACCCTTAAAAATAAAGTTTTATAGATAATAAAATTTTCAGTTTTTCCTTCACAATGGCAATTTGTGTTTCACATTGCTGCCTCATGTGAATAGTTTAAAGCTGTTACAATAAAGAACGTGGATTAAGAGTTCTAAACCCAACAAATCTTGTTCGAGTATGTACCAGAAGTTCAAATATGAAAAATGAACTGATGTCAGTAATTCAAGAACAACGTGTTGATAAATTCAGATCTATTCACTTTAAGGATTAAACAAAACCATAAAACTAGACTCACCATTTATATCATTTATATATATTTATGCCATATGATTAAAATACATAAGCTATACATACATACATACATACATATGCCATACGATTAAAATAAGAATTACATAAGAATATAACTTTCTCAGAAAATATAAATCTTGTTGGAGAGATAGCTCAAGTGCCTCTCTGGCAAGCTCAAGGACCTGCGTTTGAGTTTCAGTACCTTCTGTTGTGTGCTGTGCTGGACCCTGAAATCCGGCATGGTGATGCATGCCTGCACTCCCAGCGCTGGGGAGGCTGAGATAGGGTGACTGCTAGGGGTCTGAACTGCATAGTAGGACCCTGTGTCCACTATGGAAATACAGAAAAAAGCAAAAAATATAACAAGTATCAATTCCTTAAATATGTATCTCATTTGGAGTTCTCACCCCTTCCTCTCTGTCTACCGCTTATTCATAGGCAGCTAAACAACTAGAAATCAGATGTTTACAAAATATTTTGAAATATAAGCCAGGGAACTTGGAAAACTGCCAATGCAAATAAAGTTAAGATGAGTAAACAATTAAAAATAATCATGCTGTGAAGTTCTACCTTGAAAATTTAACTAAGAAACAATTTTGTTCACATTACTTAAGATTTATAAAATGGCAATGTGAGATGCGAAAAAAATTTTAAGCACCAACATATCAACCCTTAAGCAGGGCGCTTTCATGGCTGCTCTATTTCACTAACTAAACAGTTTTTGAGATCATGTGTCATTGTGCAGTTTAGGCTGGGCCTAAACTATGCAGCATAAACTGACCTGGAATTCACAGTGATCCTCATGTCTCTGCTTCCTGAGGGCTAGGATTACAGATAGGATTTGAGCATGTGCACTACCATGCTCAAATATATCAAATTCATTAGACTCTTTATTTAAATTATGTTAGTGTATTCCAAAATCTTTGTGATTTATTTGGCTGTGTATAATCCTGGAATTCCATTACCTTTGCTGCCTAAATTCTCTTCCATCCAAAGTGTTCTATTTTTTAGACTTATATTTATTATTAGTACATGTTTGTAGCACATCATAAATATATTATGGCTAGTTCGTAGATACACATGACACGTCTTAATTCCTTTTATATTCCTTCCCCTATCCTCCTCCCTGTATGCCTTATAGTCCTCTTTTCATTTGCCAAATATCTCTTTCCCAATTTCCTATAGTAAATCTTCCCTTTTGTTGTTGAAGTTATTTGTATTTTATGTTTCTCATCAAGATAAGCTATGATTTTTAAGCTTGAGTGCCTGATTTATTTCACTGCATATTATACATTCAAGGTGCATCCACTTCCCTAAAAGCGACTCGGGTTTATCCCTCATTATGGCAATGTAGTGTTTCATTGTATACATATTTTCTTCACCCCTTTATCTGTTGATGTAAACATAAGCCACTTCCAAGACTTAACTATGACAAATTATGCTTCTGTAAGCATGGGTGTGCAGAGATTGCAGGAATATGATGGCTTTCTCTTTTCAGGATTATACCTAGAAGGATATGGAAGGGTGGAATAGCATTTCTATTTTGTTTTAGTTTTTGAGCAAAGTAGTATTGTTTTGTGTATCGTATTGTTTTGTGCAACACAACATTTACATTCATGTGGACAGTGTGGAAGAAATCCTTTTCATTAGCGTACATTAATATTTGACTTACTGATGACTGCTATTCTTTCTGAAATGAAATTAAATCACAGTGTGGTTTTAATCTGTGCTTTGTAATGAGCAATGATATGACCATGTTTTATGTACTTTTTTACATTTTGTACTTCTTCTGATAATATTTATTCCTGTCAGTTATCAATTTTTGACTGAGTCTTCCATTTTAGAGAAAAATGTAGTATTTCTGAATTACAATTAGAGTTAAAATTTTATCCAAACATTAATCCCCTATCAACTTAGCACTGTGGTAAGTGGTAAAGTATTTTTCTCATGGTATAGATTCCCTCTTCATTCTGTTGTTTCTTTTCTGTACAGAAGCTTTTTATTTTGATGTAAAACTATTTATTGATTTTGTAAAATGTTATTTCTTGTGTAATTGAGGATCTTTTCAGAATTTTTGATACCTTTGATTTCTACCTACCTTGTGTCCCAACAGGTTTAATGTTTCTGTTTTTTTTTCATTTTTTATTTTATGTATTTGGCACAAGCTCTCACTATGCAGCTCAGACTTGCAGTGATCTTTTTGTTTTCAGCCTCCCCAGTGCTGGGATTACAGGCATTCTCCGCCACACCTGGACTCCCTCGTGGCTCAGTGCCAGTGTGGCATGTGGGACTGGGGATGGAACCCTGGTCCCTGCACTTGCCAAAGCAGGCGCTTAGTCTGCTAAGTAATCTAGCCAGCCCTGATGCTTCTGTTTTAATATTCAGCTCTTGGAATCATTTAGGTTTTAGTGTTGGATATGGTGAGCGATATGAACCTTATATTACTTTTAATGTGAATAGCCTCAATTCTCCAATTAAAAGATAGATTAGCACATTAGACTAAAATAAAACACAACCAGTTGCTGATTTCAAGGAATTCTTCTAAGATAAAAGTAATAATTAAGAGATGGAAATAATATTGTATGCACCAGGACAAGAGAAATACAAATCTTATTCTCAAAGTCAATTTTCAAATAAAACTATTGGAGAAACAAAATATGTTCACTACATACTTATTAATAGAACAATTCAATAGTACTTATACCAACTTTGGATATATGCATCAAATAGTAGGGCAACTAAAGCTGGAAAATAAACTCTGCTAGAAATTAAAGATTGGGGGAGCCGGGGAGATGGCTCAGTAGAATAACCACCTTCCTGGCAAGTGCAAGGGCCTGAGTTCAATCCCTGGTTCCATAAAAAAAAAAAAAAGAAATAAAAGATTAAGTACCAACATTATAATAGTAGAGGGCCTCAATCTCTATTTTTACAGAGACAGATCAACTAAACAAATGGCTAAAAATAAAATCAGCACTGATCCATGCCTTCAGACTGTGTTCTGCCCTACCACACAGAATGGGCACATTTTCAGCAATACATAGAACATGTTCCCAAGTAGAGCATAGACGAGTTGCAGAAGACTGCTTAAACAAATACAATCAGAATCTTACAATGTATTCTATCAGAAGAATCTTACAGCAACTACTAACCAATATGAAAGACATCACAGCAGTTTCATAAACAACTTGACACTATATAACACATTCCTGAGCAATCAATGGACTTTAAAAAATTAAACATTTCTGAAAACAAGTCAATAATGCTAGCACAGTACACCAGGACCTATGGAATACAAGAAAAGCAGTCCTAGGAGAAAAATTATCACTCTTAGTGCTTAAATTAAGAAAATGTAGTGAGCTCAGATAAACAACTTAATGATGCACTCAGGAAAACTAGAAAAACAAGAGCAGTTCAAACCCATGCTTAGTACGAGAAGGTATTTCAGAAAGATCAGAGCAGGAATTAATGAAATTGAAACTGGGTAATGTAAACTAATACAATTATGATGTAAATGACTAAGGGATTTGTTAAAGAGGTAAAATTAGCAATTCCATGTAACTCCAATATGCTCCTTCTGCGTATCTACCTCAGAAAGCTTAAGACAGTGATACACGCATACTAATGTTTACAGCAGCTTCATTCATCACACCTGAATCCTAGAAGCAGCCGGTATAACCACCAACAGATGACTGCATAAAGAGCATGCAGATTTGTACAGACTGAAATATTCCTTTGCTGTATCATGGATGAATCTGAGATATTTGTAGAAATTGGGTCCACCGGGAAAACATAATATTAAGTAAAATAAAACAGCCGTACAAGCTTAAATACAGTATGGTCTCTCTCATAAGTAGCATGAAATACACAGAATGAAGATATGCCATATAGAGGAAACTTATAAATGAATGTAAATATTAGGTGCCGTAAACAACTAAGTTTAATAAGGAAAATGGGAAAAAGTGAAAAGTACGGTGGTCTAAGTGGAAGGGAAGAAAGAAAGAAACAAGTGGTGGGCCAGGCTAAAGGGACTGCTCAGGTAGATGCAGCGACCAAGGTTCCAGGCCTGAGGTCGATCCCCAGTGTGCAGTGCCACCCAACCATGGGGACGCTGAGATGGCAATTGAGAGTGGGTGTGGTGGTGGGCGCCTGCAATCCCAGCTCTTTGGGAGGCTGAACACAGGAGAATCTCTACAAGTCCGATCTACGAAGTGAGTCCCTGTCGACCATGTCCTAAATACAGAAAAAAAAAAAAAAAAGTGCTGTTTTAAGTATGCCGTGTTTCTGCATAACTCTATGAGAAGATTTGCTTTAACAGTGGTTGGACAAGAAATTATGTCGTCTTCTAGTACTATGGACAATCACCAGGAAAATAACAAGGTAGAAAGTATTAATTACTGAATCTGTGATATAATTCAGGTATAAAAAAAAAATAAGTAAACAGCTATACTCTGTTAATTCACTGATTAGAGACATTTGCTATAATAATGTCTGTAAGTTTGCACGTGTGCACCATGTACGATGCCAAAACATTACAAAAACAGTTTGCAATGTATTACTTTATCGAATCTGTGCTGTTAATTTGTCTTGAAATTGTCTCATTGTTATTTGTTCTTCAATAAAATAAAAGTTGCTGTACATATAGTCACTCATAAGATTGTAGACCGCATGTACTGTAAACATGTACTTATAAAAAATATGACACAAAGAAGCAGTGACTGGAAGAGCTGTTTTGTGGAAAGAATAAACAAAATAGACAAACTGTTAGCCAAACATCAAAAGAAAAGGCCCATACCCTCGAAGCTAGGAAGGAAAATGCTAAAGCACAATGAGTGCTGCCGGAATCCAGAAGATCATTTACAGCTACTACGAAAACTTTTTCTTCAGAAAATTGGAGAGCCGCTGTCCAAATAGCTCAGTAGAGTAAAGCTAATTAAAGATTAATGCAGCGGCCGAGGTTCAATTCCAGACCTGCTGTGCTGGCCCCGCCCCTGGGCTCCTTGAGACCACAATCCAGTCTGGGCGTGGTGGAGCAGGCTTGTAATTCCAGCTTTTTGGGAGGCTGAACACAGAATCACTAGAGTCTGATCTAGGTAGTGAGACCCTGTACTCATTAAAATACAAAATAAATAAATAAATAGGAGAGTCATCCTTCAACACATGTGAATTGCCAAAACTAAACATATTAAAATACTGACAAATTCAATAGCAGGTAGTAAAATTGAGGCAGTAATCAAATACTTTAAACCAAAAACAGCCCAGGTCCAGATGGATGTATTTCTGAGTTCTGCAAGGTCTTCAGGAGGATATGACACCAATACGGCTCAAACTCTAATACAATTGTAAGAGAAAGAACATCCAAACTCATCTCTGTGAACTAACATTGTCCTTCTTACACTACACCCTTAGTCATGAGGGTCCTGCCTTGAAGCCCGCTGATCTTAGTTTGAAATCTCTAAAACTATTAGAACAAATCTCAGTTATGAATCACAACTGTTTATTATTATTTTATTTCAGTAACAGCATAAATTCAAATATCTCAGTTTGTTCTTTTCTTTCTTATGATAGATAGTTTCTACCAGCCTTCAAAACTGTAAAACTAGAATTCTGGTACCACATTCACAGCTTCAGGAATTCTAGACTTTTCCACATTTATCCTCCTGTTCTATTAGATCCTCATAGATGAACAATAAAATTTTCAAGCAATAGTGGTAGTTGTACTCTTCTTTCTTTCTTTCTTTTCTATTAATTTTATTGAGAAATAAATAGCAATGAGACATCTTCAAAACAGGTTAATAGGACAGCAACAATAATTAATACAATGCATAGTTTTCTTCATAGTAGTTATTCATAGTATAAGATGCAGACTATAACATCTGTGTTTGTACTCTTATTTCTGAACTAATCTTGGCTAAGGCTATTAGTCTTCCCTAATGTAATTGGATGCTTAGAAATAAATTGCTTATATTAAAGCAGCCCTTATCCATTGCTACCTATAAATTTATCCAGTTGCAAATATGTTAAGTATCAACTCACTATAATATATATAAAGTAATGTATCCTTAAAGAAATAATTATTAGAGGTACTTTTACAAGTAAGTTCTGTGTATCTGATTATACATATATGATATATATGTATATATATTTATGATATGATAAATGGTAAATAATATAGCTAGTAATGATATATAAAGTTATAAGTAGTCTCTTTAATTGTTTATATGTTTTCTCTAAATGTAAAATGATGTTTGGCTTTGTAAGCTTAAATTTGTGGTCTTTTCCTTTGTTCGTCGTTTGTTATTGTAGCTAGTGCTATCATTGTTAACACAATTTTGCCATGCAGTTTGTGTTGGCCTCGAACTCACAGTCCCTCACAGTTCAGGTTCCCAAGTGTTGGCAGTGTATCTCAGGCTCCTAAATTCAAGCTCTGTATTGGCTATTCCACATGACTCAAGGACCAAATAATCCATCGGGCCGCTAGCTCCCATCAGACCCGCACTTCTTGTACTTCTTTGTTGTGACTGGTACATCCTCCCTGAATTTCCTTCCATATCTGAGAAGACACTGGGAGGGTGCTGGGATGTGGAGGAAGTTTGCTGTCAGTCTAGAACATATTTCAAGGTTGCTGTAAGTTATGCACCAAACATTTCATATGGGTCATTTATATTGACACATTTCAAACACTGTGCTGGAAACTATGCTCACCCTTAAATTCACATAAATATAAATTCAAATAAAGTTTTGTGAACAGTTGACTGTGATCTCAGACTTCAGACAGAAAAGCAATAATAGCCACTTTTATTCTCCTTACTTCAGTGTTTTCTTTAGAAGTCTTTATAGAGCTTTCCTTAATTATGTTTTTCTCATTATAATACCCAAATGACTCTTAAAAGTTACATCCTTATCTGAAGCTGATATCAACATGGAAAGTAACATTGAAACTCTGTTACACTCTACAGTAACATTTAAATGTCACTGTTTTAAAAACGCTGAATTAAAAGAACTAGCCATATTTTTAGAAATAATAGTCTTAGTGTTACTTTTACCCCAAGAATGTGCATAAAAGAAAATATTTCACAGTCAATTAGGGCATCATTATTGTAAATATATTTCTAAATATATATAAGCAATATTTTCATTTATAATTTATGTGTCTGAGATATTATACTAGCTTGTTATCTATTAATATTTAATGTGGATTATCATAATAATAATTTTTATTACTGGAATTAAAATTTTGACTAGAACTCATTTATTTGGGAAAAAAATCTCTTAGTATCATTTAACTCTTAGGAAAAAATATAATATATATGTGCATATATTTCTTTTCATAATTTAATTGAAGAATAGCAATGAGACAGTTTCAAATCAAATTAGTAGGACAGATTCAATAATTAATACATTGCATATTGTTTTCTTAGTGGTTATTTATTGTACAAGGTGCATATATAATATTCTATTTACAAATACTATTAGAGCAGATCCCTCTATTCATTGAATTATGAGACTGTAGCTGTATACCTATCTTTTTTTGTCAAAGCTAATTTACAGGACAGTTTTGATAATGAATACTTTTTGTTATCTTCCTAGTGGTTATCCATAGTACTAGAAGCAGACAGGACATCCTGTCTAGACACTATTAGTGCAAATCTTTCTTCTCAGAGAATTCTGTGAAAGTAGCTGCATATTTAACTAACTATTCTGTTATACAAATACAGAATGATTCTTCCTTTGTATCACCTTTTTTGTTTAGTGTTGTCAGAGATGGGTATTGGATTGGCATTCAATTATTACAGGTGCTTGAACTCAGCAAAACACTCCAACACAGTCCAGCAGTCCCCAATAGTAGTGAGTTATCTACTGAAGTTGTTGACCAGAGCATTTTACAGCTCAGTATATTAGTATGACTTGACTTTATATAGCTCGTCTTATATACTTTTCTGTTGGATGGTTAAGCCCAAGATAAAGCAAAACCTAATGTAACTTTTGTATCTTATAAGGTCAGTCAAGCCCCCTCAGGGTTTACCCTGTAATCCTGTACTGCATTTTGTAGATCCTTTGTCAGTGTCAGTCATGTGGATGAGTCACGGTCATTGCTTGATCAATTTGCTCTCTGTGAAAAAGTTTTCTCTTCATGTGACTCTCCTTAGGCACACTGTTCATCATTGATTCCATTCCTCTGTGGCTCGATAATCTCCTTGATCAGAATATTTGTGGCACAACTGAATTACATGATGTTACAGTACAGGTTCTCCTATGTCCTCTGTCTTCACTGACCTTTAAAAGCTAGGGCCAAAATGTTGGCTGACCTTGCAGCCCTTCCATTTCTCCAATTTTTGATCTGCAAACTTAGGTTTTAATCATCCAGAAGAGAAGCTGACTATTACCCTGTATCATATGCAGTTCTGTTTACCCTAACTATCTGTCTAAATATCAAACATCTTAGGCATAACGTGAAACAGATCTTTTCCATCAAGTATTAATGTATTGAACTTTATGTCTTTACAGAATATGAGGGAAAACATTTTTAAGAAATAGTAATATACACATATTATTACAAAGAAATTTAGAAATCTAACCATTGTATATATATTTTTTCTTCCTTTCGTTATGGCAGTCTCAGCCCACATTGGTGGTAGGGCTGCCCAGCATGTGGCACCAGAGATTGAACCACAGTCCCTGTGCTTGCCTAAACAGGTGCTTCAGACCACTGAGCTGTCTCAGTGGCCTCTCTATGTGCATATTTTTCATACTAGCATCATATCACATACGTGCATGTGTAAATATACATGCAGAGGAGAAGCTTGAAAGAGTAGCACACAGATATCAGCACTACATACAGCACCTTGTACCATAGCCTTAAAAACACTGTTTAATGCCCACAGTCTCCTTCCTCATAAGCAAGTCTTCTTTCTTCGGCCCATTTACTCTAAATAAAGCTCGTCTTGAAACCTCTTTTGCAGATCACACTAGGACATGCAAACTGTGGAAAATGAACGTCAGCGGACACTATAAGGGCAAACTCTCAGAAGTGGCTCTAAAGGCATGATCTTATCTTTCCTCTAGATTTTGTGTTCTTGTCAACATCAGGCAGAATTTTAGTAGCTAGAACTAGAGAAGAAAATTCAAGACACCTCGGTAAGGAAGCCATAGAAAAGAAAGAAATGATATACAAAGAATCATCCAGCAAGGCAGCGCATGGCTAGTGATTTAGAATTTTTCAAGGTAGAGAGAAAAATGCCTATCTTTGTACATTTTGGTCCTTCTTAGTTTGAACAGTAACTGTATGGATACAAGAGAATTAAAAAATACTTATTTTTACTACCTAAATTAGACGTCTCTTTTGGTCACTCTCTGAAAGCACATAATTTGTACATATGTACTCTATGTATATACTGTGTGTATTCACATGCATATGTACCTGATGTTACCACTTACAACAAAAGTTATAGGGAGAAATAGCTGAAAAATTCTCTAGTGACTTAACTTGTAAATATAAGAAATATGATATAAATTCAAATATGTTACTATTGCAGACTATTTTAGGTTTAAGGAAAGATAATTTTGATTTTATATATGTAACTGTTTTGTAAAGGTGACTATTGACCAAGCATGACATTGTGTTCTTTAGATATTAGGCTTTTTTTCCCCAGGCCATGAAGTCCTCTAGAGTCATAATTTCCTTTACATAAAACTAGAAGTCAAAAGAATAAAATAAAAATATAGATGTAAATGTTCTAAACTTTAACATTCTCCTTGAGTTTCTAAAGAAGGCTTTTAAGAACTGACTTGGGAGATACTGTAGAAGCCTTTTGAAAGGTAACCTCCTGTTTTGTTCTGTGTTCTGAAGCAGAAATCTTGCTATGAAAGAATTTCTAATTCACCCCAGTGGACACGTCCATAAAAGTGGAATAAAGCCTCACTTTTTTACCTGCAAGTATTTACTTTGTCATTGCCTATTAAAAATCATTCACTGCTATCATTTCTCTGAAAGAAATGACGTATTTCTGATTAGAAACTTCTTTCTGGGATGTCTCATCATAGCTACAATGGGGCAAAGTGTTTGGCTTTCTGTCCAGCTAAGCTTTCTAATCCAATTATTTATTTTATAAATAATAATAATAATCCTTCCTAGAAAAGTAGAATTCTATTAGTATGAAAATAATATTTTAGCCTAAAAACCACAGCTTATTTTTAAATAAATATGTAAACTTGTGGCACTCATTCTGTTATTTTACTTAGTAGGCAAGAATATTTTTCTTAAAATCTCTAGAATTCTTCTTAACAACTTCAGGAACAATATGATTAATGCTCTTGGCAAAATGTTGTCCTTCTTATTTAGATGAAATATTGCTTCAATACTTCATCTAAATACACAGTTAGATTTTTTTTCTGTATTTTAGAGAAGGGTCTACAGGGTGATCAGGGTCTCAATACTAGATAGGACTCTAAGATATAACAGGGCCCTCAAATTTAAAGACCCAATTCAGAAATGGGCATCTGAGATGAATACACTCTTCTCAGAGGACGAAATTAAAGAAGTGAATAAATATATGAAAAAATGCTGCACATCGCTAGCCATTCGTGAAATGCAAATAAAATCAACACTGAGATACCATCTCACTCCAGAAAGAATGGCTATCATAAGGAAATCAACCAACAACAGATGTTGGAAAGGTTGTGGAGAAAAGGGAACACTTCTCCACTGCGGATGGGAATGTAGACTGGTTCAACCATTGTGGAGGTCAGTGTGGAGACTACTCAAAACAAAACAGTAAGACTAGAAATCCCATTCAAGCCAGCTATCCCCTACTGGGAATTTTCCCAAAGGATCTGGAAACATTGTATCATAGTGACATATGTGTACCTATGTTTATAGCAGTGCAATGTGTGATAGCAAAATCTTGGAAACAAGCAAGATGTCCATCACATGAGGAATAGTTGAAAAAGATGTGGTATTTCTATATAATGGAGTATTACTCAGCTATTAAGAATGATAAGTTTAAAGCATTTATACTAAAGTGGATGCCACTTCAACATATACTCATAAGTGAAATAAACCAGACACACATGTGTAAATATCATATAGTCTCCCTAGTATAACAAGCAAAAAGCAGAAATACAAAAGGAAACATTAGATAGGACTCATAGTGATCGGCCTTTTTACAGCCTCCTAAGTGCCAGGATTACAGGCACAGGCCACCATGCTCAGTCTTAATTGCCATCTCAGTGTGCCGGGGGTGGGTTTGTCACAGCATGCTAGGGATCAAATCCTTACCCCTGATCTGTTGCAGACACTTTATTGTGCTGAGCTATTTGGCTGGTCCTGGGTTTAGATTTTTAAAATGCACTTTTAATTGTTATACTGACTGTGGGATGCCAAAATCATGTCTGTAGAATTTGACATTAGTGTCTTTTCTCAATTTTTTGATCTTCTGTTCTTTGAATATTTCTTATTTTTCCATTTTTTCCTACTGATCTTTGATCCTTAAATGCATTTGCTCATTATTTCCCT